>NIPQ01093209.1:29754-72806 GCA_002806875.1 Lepidotrigona ventralis hoosana
AAAAAAAAAAAAAATTTTAAAAAAAAAAAAAAAAAAAAAAAAAAAATAGAAGAAACTGCTGATTATTTTCCAATTTCTCAAATTCTTTGAGAAAAGTGTTTTAAAAAGATTTCAGCCAAGGTTAACAAGATCGAAACCAGTCACAACAACCTTTGTAAAAATAACTACATTCTGTGCTCTAAAATGCTCCGTTCTTTCGAGTGCAATGTTCTTGTAACCTTCGCAAATTATGCCCACGCATTTCTGACCTCAAACTCGTGTATTTTGAGTCAACTTTCTTCTTCTTCCAATTATACTTTCTTTTTAGTAAGTATAATAAATAAAAATGAAATTACAGCTGCCCCAGTTTCGCATTTTATTAGTTATAAAATTTTAAAGTATATTCGAATACATAATTTATAAACATTAGACGATTTATAATTTGTAATCATTGACGATCAGTGGCTCTGTTTTGTCGACAGTAGTTCTCTTTATCGATAAATCAAGCTGATCGACCAGTTGATACAAATGGTATCTTTGTTACCATGTAGCGGTCAAATCGATTTTGAATCACAAATTTATTATAAAAATCAATCGCAATTTCTGGCCTTATTATATTATTCGATATCACGGTAATTAAATATAATAATGTAGGATTTTCTTATGAAAAGATCATTAGCACAGTTGAGCAATTATTAACACCACCAATCTAAAATAGAAGACCAAACTTCTCTTATTTGAGAGCAAGTACAATAAATGTACAAATTTGTATTTTCTAATTTTATGTTACTTCATTTTACACAGAAAAGTAATTTCTAGAAAAGTTTCATTCTTCAGAGAATTTTTATTCTGCACACAGCATGATTTTCAAACAATAAGTTATATGACGTTGGTCAGTACATTTTTTTTAGAAAATTACACAAATGGTTTAATTGGCTTCTGCGAAAATGATAATTTTCATCTTTGAATCAAGAATCACGTTTCGAGTGTCTTATGAATTATCGGAGAAACGTTGTTCCTGTAAGATATCCATTAACATACGGCGCATAGAAATCCTAACGTATGAGCAATAATGCACTTGATACGTATGTATCTTTCGATTTTGTATGTATTTTGTATGCTTTAAATCCTATTAATCATAGCCACCTACACTGTTGTACTGTTGTGGAAGCCTTCTAACAATAAGTCACAGTCAATTTTCTCCCACTCTCTGATTATTTCCCCTATCGTGGCTAACTTGTGATAATAATTACCAACATAATGCTAGCACGTGATGTAACTCGAAGCCATTCGCAGTAGTGTACAATGTTAGTGTAAATGTTGGCCTCGTGTTGGTATATGATAGTTTTGCTAAGCCATAAATATATATAAATATAAACGTTCTCAATGAATTTAACAAATTTCCAATGACCTACGAAAATTCAGCAAAGCTTTCCATTCGATCCAACGGGCCTTCATTCTAATTGCACCAATTTTTCGAAAATACTTCGACTATCGTGATCGGGTTTACCAACATTTTTACAGCAAAGCTGTAAATCACAGTGTTGGAATGTTGTCATCGGCACGTGTTTTAACTAAGTTACTGTTAGCCATGGATTCTCTATACGTCGGGACTTTCTCTGTATCAAAGTCCGCGACGAATAATCGATGCTGAACATAAGGCCAAAACCAACGTGATTCTCGCTCACGGCGAAATCCACGGAGTTTCTGGTGTGGGTAGGAGCACTCCAATGCCTATCCGGTACTGGTTGTTATCTTCTCACACGCACAGTCCAATCTGTCGTAATCGTTGTCTTCATTCCCGTCGTCGTCGTCGTCGTCATCAAAGTCATTCTCCTTGCTTGTTTCATCGTCGATGACACTACTCGATCGACAGTATCGAGCATTCAAACACGTCGTTTTTTCGATCGAGTGGCCAGTGTGATTGCCGGAAGTGCCTAAAGTGTCGATATAATATTGTTAATGTTCTCTCGTTCATCTCCCAGTAAGTTGGTTCTTGTGAGGTGTAAAAAAGTCCGTGAGTTTCGTCGGAACAACTTAAAATAGCGGTGACGTGACGTACGCGTCCCAGCACAACCGGTGAAATTTAAATACAGTGCGTGAACCGGAAAACACAAAATTTCCGCAGTGATACGCCTCTTAATTGAGATTGGCATACTTTTTTTCCACGCATTTGCACGGAACATCGTAACTTCGCCGTAATGTCTAAGATGGTAAGAGACATTTAAAAGCCAATAGCTTTCTATTGTTTACTATGGAAATTTATTATTCAACGTCAGTACGTCTACTTGACGTTGAGATTTATTTATTTATTTTTTTTTTCTTTTTTTAAGTACCGAAGCAAAGAAACTGAATGCCCTTTAACCAAACGTTGACCATTTTAAACGAGTGTTAATGAAGTGAAATTCATTTGAAACAAAACTTTCGGCGTGAAAACGTGGACTGATCTCTGATTTTCAAGTGCAATCGAGCTCGATTGGTAAATTCTCCAAGTTCTTTTATTTAGCTGCGTAGAAAACGAAAATGTAGAAACGTTATTTTTACAGTAGTTGAATGTATGATACGTACAGTAGTTGAATGTATGATACGTACCACGTATAACCTCACTTTTCAACGCATCGCTTTTACGACAATCTATTTCGAAAGAGCTGACAAACATAAAGTAAAAGTTGCAAAAATGCAATATATACGAGGATCCTCTTGATTTGAACTCAAATCTATTTATTTTATGGAATATAATAGAAATTTCTTTTCCTTGGATGAATTTTTTTCAATCTAAATTTCATGGTATCGATTGTCACAATCTAACACGTATTAAATTCTCTTAGTCCTTACGATTTTAATATTAATGTAATATGCTTCTACATATTAAACAAATAAAAAAATATTCTCTCTTTGATTTTAAATTTTCTACTCGAATAAATTGAGGTCTCTCAAGTTTGAAACTTAACATCTTTTTTTTTTTACCATTACATAGAACTATCATTACACATGCCTATCATTGTACCAGTTCGAAGAATGGCGCAACAGTGTATTTTCTTTGCATGAATCGTTTCACCAATGATTAGAATCACTGTGCTGGTGTGAATTAAACAGTTTTTCACCATTAGAAGTTGGTTTAGTTTCCTGTTTCTATGTAATCATTCTTTGCAAATTCAATACGCTCTGTTCAAAAATTATAANATTAGCGAAGAAAATCTGTAGATTAGTTAACGAGGTTGAATACGAACTCGGCGAAATTGGCTCAATTAAAAGCTACGGGCCAGCTGTCCCGACGATTGTGCCCCGTCACGTGACTGGTCCTTTTTCCCCTGAGTTCTTTCTTCTCCTTTCGATCTCCTCCTCCGTATTTCGAGATGCATCGATACTCGATGGGCCGTCATTAATCATGCACTTTTGTACACACGCTCGTCGATGGGACTCCCCGCGAGGGACATAATCTCGTGGCCGGGCGATAAAAATGAACCCTCTCGCGTCGTGATTCCGATTGCTCGATCGACGACTACTCGGATCGAGGGCCCGTTATTAACTTGCGCAAGATTTTCGTGTATTTGTACGAATTTGATCGCTATATTTGTAACATTAGGTTTAGGTTAGGTTAGGTTTCGTAAGTAATTTTTAATTTTCGTCGACAAATTGGTAATGGCGCCAGATTTGTCGTCAGATTCGACAGATCTCAACTCATTAACAGTAAATGGTAAACAAAGCAGCCTTGCTCACTATCATTATCTTTTCCGATCCTTGCAACATGGAGAAAAAAATTCTCCAATAACCACCAGAATTCGAGAGTTTTCACATCAAAACCAGCTGAAATTCCAATCGTAAATTAAAGCATAATTGTTGCTTGTATTTTATTAATAAATAAAGTTGTTTTTATCGAAACGGAAATTATCTATGATATTCTAACCTCTGGACGTGATCAGTGATGTCGTGCGTTTCCTAAAGGACTATTAAATTTAGCATAATTGTTGCTTGTATTTTATTAATAAATAAAGTTGTTTTTATCGAAACGGAAATTATCTATGATATTCTAACCTCTGGACGTGATCAGTGATGTCGTGCGTTTCCTAAAGGACTATTAAATTATTATTAATTTCTTCTGTCATCATTTTTTATTAATATTAAAATATAACATTAATATAAAATTATCCTTGTCAAGTTTGAACGAACGAAGGTTAAAGTGAAAGATAAATATAACTTCTTGGTCATGTCGAATTTCATTCAATTCATTGTTTTTTCCTTTTTCGTCACCTCGCGAAATATTGTTTCAGGACATGGATCTGATCGAAGTGCTCTGGAAGCAAGACGTGGATCTGGGATTCACGTTGGTGGAGCCAACGACAACAACGAAGAAAGCGCCCACCGTGGAAAAGGGATCCGACGACGAGATCGAGAAATTGAAGGCTCTCGAAGCGATCAATGGGAGCAGCGAAAAGGTTAGTTTACACACACCTAGCATATTTCGCGACACGTTTCGAACCAGGGATCGAGATTATCCTTTAAGAATAGAAATTAAAAGTTTCGTTTAAAAAAAAAACAAGGTTTAAAAAAAAGGAAAAGAAAAAAAATTCCATTCTGTGTTTCTGCGAAATTTTCATTTCGTAGAAAGAAATTTTGATTTAGAAGAAGAAACAAACGTTGTGAATCTTTTTCAAGTTTAAATTGAAACAGGTTGTAACAGGTGTAAATTATAAGGAATTATGTTTATAACAGTAATAAGTTTGTAAATTACAAAGAATTGTATCAATGTTTTACATTTGAAATGATATTATACAACAAGTATCGAGTATCGAAGAATATGAACAAGTCTCCAAGCTCATCTAAGAATATCGGAAAGAAAATTGTGAAGCAGATTAGGTTAGTTAAAAGTCCATTTTTATATTCGAGTACTTAACCTAAATTACTACTTGTTCAAATCGTACCGAGTACCTAACCTAAACTTAACCTAACCTAATCATAATCTAAAAGTTTAGGTTAGGTTTAGATTAGGTTAAGTTTCAGTAGGTTAGTAATCGTTTTTTTTTTTAACGTTGATAAACTCTGACAGAAAAATTATACGCTGTATAAAAGAAATTACATTTAAAGTTACATTCTGTACATTTTCACAAGTTTCGTTCCATCATGGGGATCTTGCAACACGAGAATGAGAACTGATAAGTAAATATTCTTGGAGGTTCAAAGTTTCAGACAGAACTTGTGCAAATGTAGAAATAAATGAAATGCAATTTTTTGGGGGAACATCGGCTCGAACAGAACCTTAACTTGAGAAAAGGAAAATTAACTCAGTAACTCTTTCGATCCCTGGTTCGAACCGAATCGATCGATCTCCGATTAAGAAGCGTCGATTCGTGATTGAAAAATTCGATATCTGCAGCGCTTTCTCCCGATCGCCAGCCGCAATTAGCAATTAACGATTTATTGTTTTTCGTTCTTAACTTTCACGTTAAACTTTTGTCGGTGTATCTCTTCGGATACAGGTACATCTACTCGCGATTGCCAGCAGTGGAAAGTCTCTGCAGCGATTCAGACAGACATATACCGTGGATATTTTCATACTCGTGGGAATGCTTCGAGTCGAGTTTTGAAATCGTCGCGAGTTTCAAGGCAGCTTTCGACGATTGCAAGCAACGATTCGGCAAGAGAAAGAGAAAGAGAGAAACAGAGCTCAGATTTGATCGCATTAATACTCGGATAGAGATACGACCGATGAGAGGCAAGCGATCCGTGTCGATAGATCGGTATCGATTCGTCGTGAGATCGAGAGGTATATCAGCGAAGGTATATCAAACAAAAGTGACGCCACTCGCTGGACTAACAGGAGAATTCGGCACTCCAACAAGGGTGGCTATCTCCTTGCAATCTCTCGCTTGCCAAATGTCTCGACTGAAAAATAGAAATTTATCGCGTTGGTGTGTTTAGTCGTTCCTTCTGAATTTATAGTTAGCATAGTTGCATCATCTGATAGATTACATCTTGCGAGTCTAAAATGAAACACACCAAATAGGTGTGATTCAGTCACCGATTTTGATGAAATATTTGACACAGTATTTTTTTTTTTTATTTTTTTTTTTTTTTTTGGTGAAAACCACCATCAAAATTGGGGTTGGAGGGTGAACATATTTCTTGTCGAATATCTCGGAAATGATTGAAGATACAATTCCCGCGCAAATTGATGAAATTAGTGTTTTTAAACGAATATGCTTGATTTCTCGATGGTTTTCCCTTCCAAGTAAATCCTTCCCTCCTTCGTTCTTATCAGGTCTGCGCGTGTGGACACTCCCATCGTGACAATCGGTGAAACACAGATCAGTCGGAAGCTATATAATCCCAAAAGCAGAACCCGTGGACACCGGAGAGATTAAGCTTAAGGGCAGAAACGCCGTCCCACGCGCCTTCCGGATACGATCTCGCCTCCCCTTCCAAATCGGCTTCCCATTTTCCTCCGATTCGTCTCGTGCGCGAGAATATTTAAAAATTATCGTAGCTTCTCTACCTTTGTTAAGCAGTCGACTTCAATAAACGGGAACGTCAGCTGGTCAGCAAGAGAAAAATATTTGAAATAATCGGACGTCAATGGCGATCTCTCGATCGCGCCGATACAATGAGAATTTCATTCGTTCGCTTTACCCTTACCGTGCTCAGCGAAGCGTAATTTCCTCGAAGAAACTGAAATCGAGTGCCGGATCGAGTTCAGTTCGAGTCGACCGAACGATTCAATTCGCTTTCTACTGTGTCTGCTGCTGCGACACAGCGACTTTTTCGTCCGAACGTCCGGCGCGTTTCAGTCGACGAGCACGAAGAAACATTTAAGTATCCACGAGGATTCGAGCCAACGAGAGCTCATCCATACTACGGTCACCGACGATGACGTTGCACGACGTTCTGGGCGGGTAACCCATCAGACTTCTCTACTCCCCCCCCTCCCCCTCCCCTCGTTTCTTTCTCTTCTCTTCTTTTCTCTCGTCTTCTTCTCCCGTGTCCTCGCGTACTCTTTCCTCTTCTCACGATCTTCGGTGGTAAGTCGGCGTCCCTTCTCCCCTTTNGACGTGGCAAGTTGAAGTTCTCGTACGTAACTACTTCTTAACTGCCCGGTTAGAAATGTTGAGAGAATTTTCGCTGATGCTGGACAACGATAAGACGATTGCTAATTGCGGGATCGGGCATTGCTAATTGCGTGTGCCTTCTGCTGGTTCTGCCGACAGTCTCGCGACACTCGTTTGCCAGCCGTTTCATTTCCAGAAAGACACGAAGGAGTACGAGGAACCGCAAGACGACCCGTGGGCGGGACTCCCTTACACCGTCGATCTCGAAACCGGTAAGTGCAAATCATTCGCTCTATCGATCGGAATCGCTTACCTTCGTAAACGAAGAACAAAGTGTACTATAATATTTATACGTGCAGCCGTTATGAATGTGTACACACGCGAAGAAAAAAAAAAAGTACACAGCGTCGTATGAATGTTGCACGTGGTAATTTTGATTGTGTAATACCTGTCGTGTTAAATGTACGCGTGTATGCATGTGTGTGTACTGCTTCGCAAGCCTGGTTTCCGTATCAGTCTGTAATTAAAGAGTCAATCAGAGATGATGGACATGCCGTATACTATCGCAGACACGCCAGTAAAAACCAGGGACACACAGAGCTTACACGTGCAGCTCTTTCTAAGTCGAAGCGCGTCGAATTAACCGCGTTGCAATTTGCAAAAGCCACGCTCCGAACGCGGCTGACCGCGCCTTTCGCGAATCTAATTACCATGTAGAACAGAATGTGTGTTGATTAATAAATCTGGTCTACTCTGGTCGATCATTTCCTCGGTCACCGGTCGGTCGAGGAGGAAATCGGTAGCAACAGAGGCTATTAACGCTGTGAAACGCATGAATGATGAAACGACTGCTAGGTCTAATTATAAATGTTACTTTGTAACTGTGTGTACGTGCAAATTATATATCTGTCGTAAAAAGTGGAACGGAGAATTAATTGCTTTGAATTTGTTTGTTTGATCGATGCGATCGAAATAGAAATCTATCTGCTTGCCGCTGTTTTCTTTTTTTTTCTTTTGTACTTTTTTCAAACATCATCGAATTTTCCAATTGCTCTTCACCACGTAGAAAACGAACAGATCGAAGTAACGACGAATTTTCTCGTCTTCTTCGTTCGATCGAGATAAGGTAAATTTCCGTTCGCCGATTTTTTTCTTTTTTTTTTTTCAAACGTTACTGAATTTTTAAACTGTCCTTCTGTAAGAACCGAAAATCGAACCGAGACGAACAGATCGAGGTAACGACGAATTTGCCCGTTTTCATTCGATCGGGATAAGGTAAATTTCCGTTCGCCGATTTTTTCTTTTTTTTTCAAACATTACTGAATTTTTAAACTGTCCTCCTGTAAGAACCGATCTCGATCCCCGTTCGTACGATTGAGATAAATGAAACTTCTATTTTTCCTTCTTTCGAACATCGCTGTCTGTCTGTAAGAAGCGAAGAATCGGATCGGATCAAGGTAACGACGAATTCCCTCAAGATAAATCGAATCTCTCTACTCGTCGGTGATTTTCTTCCTTTCGAAACATCACTGAATTTTTTTAAACTCTTCGTTCCTCTCCGTCTCACGAATTTCTTTCTGCACGATCCGAAGGAGAATCGGTTCTCGGCGCGGAGGAACGGAAATGAGGCTGGAACAAGGTTTCTGGTGACTTTGAGATAGGCAAGAGTTCGAGCGGGCACGGCTGGTTCGAGATTGCCAGTGAGGTTCCTCCAGTTCCTCCAGGTCTCTCGCGGAGAAGTCGGGGAATGGCTAGAGGAACGCCCTCGTTGCTTTCTTCCCTCCTTTGCCTTCAGAACCCGCCATCCTGAGCAGCCCTTCGTGTCCGCTCCGCTCGTTCCCTCTCTCTCCTCTCCCTTCTCTCTCTCTCTCTCTCTCTCTGCATTTAATTACTTTACGTGGCGTGGCGTCGCGGCGTCCAGAGAGAAGACGAGCAGAGAGTAGAGAGTGCGCCTAGCCGCGGATCCACTCTACGTCGTCTTTCGTATCGACGCTTGACGAAGGTTCGCTCGTTAAAACCTTTTTAAAATGTCGGCCTATCCGCGATCCCCTCCTATCCTTCCTCTCTCCCCCCTCGGGTTTTCTTCTCTTTTTTCTTCCGCTCGTTCCCTCCCGGTTTCTAGAAAAAAGAGAAGACCACGAAATTTCATCGCTTCCCTGACGTTGTGTGTGTGTGTGTGTGGTACAGTAGATATAGAAAATCATCAGAGAATGAAAAAAAAAAAAAAAAAAAAAAACAAAAAAAAAAAAAAAAAANAAAAAATGCAGAATACACAGAAAAATATCGAAAAGTGCAAAGCTTTCGAGCCAGGTGTTGATAATAAATATCGTTACGTTACGTTATTTGTTGTTCGGATTTGTTTGTTGGGTTCGAAGCGGCGGCGAGGCTGCTTGTGAAATTAATTCGATTCCGTAGTAATAAGTTTCGTTTTACAAAGCACCGGGCCCCCCCGGACTAACAAGAGCAGCGGAGCTCATTACGCGGCTATCTGGTCGCGGCGATCGATCGGCGGCCCGACGTTACGGCATTGTGGTGATTAATGAGTCGCTCGACAAAAGAAAGCACAAATTCCTTGGGCGTCGCTATTCTTCGAGATTTACTAAGAGAAAAATAGAAGAGAACGATGACCGAGCTACTCCCGAGACGGCTCCGAGCCGAGTTTCGAAAAAGAAGAGAGAGAGAGAGAGAGAGAGAGAGAGAGAGAAATGAAAAAAAAAATAGAAGAAGAAAGAAAGAAAGAAATCTCTATCGCTCGACACGTAGACGCGTTCGAATAATTTCTATCGGTTGAAGTAAATCGATTCGGGCATTCGCTGACGAGACGTCGCTTCGCAATCGAACGCAGAGGAAATTTTAACGAAGGAAGACCTGTTTCGAAAATTTCCTAAGAACGAGCTCTCAGAATTCCCATCCCCGTGGAAAAAGTGTGACTTAGTGAGGTTATCAGTGCACGATAATAGAATTTTTCAAAGTGTGTCGCGAGCCCATATGAATAACTATTATAAGTTCGCAGAAATTTTGGCGAAAAATTAGTTTTCATTTAGTCTATAAAATAATAATAAAATAATTAATGTATTAAAAACGAAATAAAAACTAATTTTATATATATATATATAAGATATAAATTATATAATTATATATATATATATAAAAGATATAAATTATATAATTATATATATATACATATATAAAAGATATAAATTTCCTTTATGATTCATCGTCAGAGATTCTTAGTTTATATACCCAGTGTCGCGAAAACACTTGCTCGAGTAAAGTGGAAAAGTTTTGAGGTCGAGCAACTACGTTTCGAAAAGCAGATCGCCCCCAGGAAATTGTTGGCAACGGAATTCGGCGAATTATTCGAGCCAAATTGCTCAGCCGGATGGCTGAACGACGACCCTACCTCGCCAACGATGAGATCAATATCGATACAACTCGTTTGAATAAAAACCCGCTACGCGGAAAGCGTTGTTTATCGCGTTGTTGTACCTCTCCGCAGTCTTCGTTTCCAAATGTTCGCCTCTCTTCGTTCGTCGAACGCGTAGAAATGAAGAAGAAGAAGAAAAAAGAAGAAAAAAGAGAGCAACGTGGCACGCAACGACGAACGGGGTCCCCTTAAGAACGAAAGAACGAACGGTCGTTATCTGATTAATGAGCAAATAATTCATTAAACTGGCCACGGTATGTGTATCCTGCGGCGAAAGTTCAGTGCACCGGTGGAAGCTCGGCTGAATAATCAAGCGGCATAATACCGCTGGAAAAATTGCAAAACGATATGGTTGTACGGCCACGGATACGGAGCCGCGCTCGAGAAAGAACGTTTTTACGATTACATGTAAATTTATTCGCGTACACGTAATCCCCCGCAACATTGCAAATCGTTGCAAATGGTTGGCTCGACGGTGTGTTATATACGTAGACGTGGCTCGAAGCGCGCGAATCGCGATCCTCACGCACGGGCGACCGTGAGCGAGTTTCGTGAAAAGGCAAGCCAGCCTTTACAGGGCTGGAATATATATATATAAAAGTGCTTTGCGCGACGCCGTCGACGTACAAGGCGCTTGTACCAATTTGACGAAGCATGATGGATTACACGGCCGGATCTCTCGTAAAAAGTTTATATCCGAGGAATAAATTATCATAGCATTGTCTCGGCCGCCGTGCGCTTTGCTTTGGGTGTGCCCCCCGAGCACTCTGCGTTCCATCCCCCTCTTTTCCTTTCCTTTCCTTTCCTACCTTACCGACGCAGCGTTCTCCGCTCGAACCTTCTCACGTCCCTCCGACGAAATTCGAACGCCGAGGTTGAATCTCTTGAATTGCAAGATTTCCTCAGTTTTATAATATATTTAAATATACCCAGGAAAAACAAATAATAAGTTTATTACCTCTTCTTAGTAAGAATTTCTATCCATCGAATTCTATCGTACCGACAAATTCGAAAAGAAAGCGGCGAATTGTACGGTTTTGGCCACTCGTTATGGTCCGTGAACCAGTTGCCAGCGCAAGAGGTTAGGAAAAGAAAATGGCTTTTATTTGGAAACGATTACTTGGCTCATAAAATAGAGGTATATACAAATACTCGGGAGATGTATGAAATTAAACCTAACCTAACCTATTAAAAGACCTATTGAAATGCAATGCAGTTATAAAGTTTTTGTTTTTATTAGATAAAAAACAGCAGAAACAATGATTTCAAACGCCGTTTTCTGACGTAGAAAATGGCCAAAGTTGTTTTATTTGGAAACGATTGCTTGGCTCATTTTGGAAGAATAAAATATTCTAGAGGTACACAGGTAGGTGTATGAAACCTAACCTAAACCGGGTACCTATTGAAACGCAATGCAGTTATAAAGTTTTTGTTTTTATTAGATAAAAAATAGTAGAAACAATTATTTCTAACAATTTTAACAAACAGAAAGTTGTTCTGTCTTGTAAAAGATTATGCTTGATACTAGTTTAGGAACATTCGACGTATATGCAAAAAACATATATCTTAATTAATATAACAAAAATTGCAAATTAAGTATTCATCACCCTCTTCAACACTTGTACATGTGACAACACACAATGCATTGAATCCGATTCTTGCTCTAAATGCATTAGTTTACTAAACATTGAATTAAATATTTATACTTTAGTATGAGATAGAAAGGCGAAAGAAGCGAATATTACTTACCTGAAACACTTGGTGAAAAAAAAAAAAAACAATCACTTCGCTCACAAAGCATTGAAACTCCTCGAAATTTTCAATTTTCTTCCGTTTGCGCGGAAGACCGCGATGTTGTTCGCTCTGATATTTAGAAGAAAACAACGGTACAAACAAAATGGATTCTATTCTACTTTCCCCTGCGATCCCGTGATTTCGATCGTTCAAACCGCCCAATCTTGCCTGCCTGGCGGTAATTCTCCGATGACGTTGTAAATAGGGGCGTATACAGCTTTGCGTATCGATTTTCAACTGCGCGTTGAAATTGTCTAACAGGCGTTCAACGTGGCCGACTCCGCCTGCTACAGAGTGTACATACACTGGCTGGCTTGTCCTGTGCCTTTAATAATTCATTCGGGCAGAGGAAAGAATCGAGAGATAGACGAGATAGTTGAGTTTTTCAATATCGAACGATACAGCGATAGAATGCAGTGTAGAAATTAAAGAAACGTTGATACTGATGTATGCGATACTCGCGACACGCACAGACTTATGTATTTGTACAAATTCGCTGTACAATTGTACGTAGGAAATTTCAAATAAGCAAACTATGAAATGAAAAGATCGGATCAGATCGGTGGAAATAGCGGAATGTGGTGGGGAAACGAGATATAAAACGCATGCGTGAGTACGTAAAATGGAACATCTGCCACGTGCGCGGGCGGTGCATGGTGCGTATTCGTGCGTGGAACGACAGAAATATCAAGGGGAAGATGGTGAAAGCATGGCCGCATCCGCCATGCGTGTGCGTCCATTTAACCATCCACGCGTTCGTCCCCTCTTCCGTGTCATTCGCATACGAATAAACCAACTTTCCAATAAATTCAATAATTTCAGTCGCCGAGAAATTTGCTTGATTGGTTCCGCGAATTTTGAGAAATCGAGTAACTTTGTATTTGATAAAAAAGTATCGAGCACCGAACGAGAACGTCGTCATGGGGTCTGTGTATCATTTCGGCATTTTGTTTTTCCTCGTCACGTAATCTTTTTTCCCCCACCGCGATAAAACTAGAGCAAGAAGCATTGGGAACGATCGAATGCAATTTATTCCCAGTGTTGTATTAATTTCCGCTTCGATTGGTCACGAGCGCTCACAAAGAGAAAGAAAGAGAGAGAGAGAGAAATAATATCCGATTGGCCCGATGCGTAGCAACAACCGTGACTAACTTCGTCCAAAGTGGATACGGAATTGAGAAAGGGCCCTTCTCTGTTCTCGAAGCGTATAAAAATTGGCCAGCTTCCCTTCACAATGTAAAAAAAAAAGAAAAGAAAAAAAACAGGAACACGATACTTAATGAAATTCTTACTAAATTTTAATAATTTTTCGAAATTGCTAGGCGAGATGAAGTATTTAAGGAAGTGTACAAAAAAAAAAAAAAAAAAAAAAAAAAAAAAAAAAAATAAAAANAAAGAAAGGAAGCTTAGAAATTTTTTCGGAGTCGTCCGGCAAATCCCAAGAGGGAATCAATATTTGGAGTCGTACGTGTTCCGCCATGTTAGTCGGGCTACACCAGTGGAGAAACCCCCATGGACGAGCTGTTTGGGGGCAGCTGGCTGGCGAGGCATGCATGGGGTTACAGGGATACTCGGGGCCGTGACTTGCCATATCCACCCCTGTAACACGAGCACGCATCATTACTCATATCGTGGCTCGTTGCACGCCACGGATTCAGAACGAATTCGGGAGGGCACTTCCAGCGAGCTTAGGGATGAAAATACACGACAATAGAATCGATGTATTGAAAAAGAAAAAAAAGAAAGAAAGAACACCTCCGTCTTCTTGCGCAAATACGCAGACTTTTCTGTACGTGTTACAATTACAATATGAATATCTTGTACATAGTATATTTAATTATCCTATAATTATATATCTCAATAAATATAACATTGTAGAGATATAATTTAAATGATATNGACGAGTGATGATTTTTTTTTTTCCTTTTTTTTTTTAACTTTATTTTATTATTCGTCTTGAAAGCGAAAGTGAAATTTGTAACCTCCTGTTAACAGGTGAATACATCCTCAGCTCTGGCAGCCGACGAGAGAACCGGAACAACAACGGGGTCGAAGAGGACGATCACCTGCTTAGGGACGCGTCGCTCGGCTTAGACAATCATCCGTTGGATGGATTAACCGATGATTCTTTGGGGCTGACCGATACCTTAGAACTCGAGAATGATTTCCCTTCGGACTTACTCGGGAGTGGTCTCTTAGGGAGCGCGAACGTCGAAAGCCTTCTCAACAACGATTCCTTGGGCCTTCCCGACGGATTCAATCTCGAGGAGGCGCTACAGCTCGTTGGCCTCGATGAGGCGCAATCAGAGGTTTATCCCATCTTTAGTTACAAATTTGTTTATTTTCGCCTCGTTGAAAACGCAAGGGGAATCGAAAATTATGTTACACGTATCTTACAGAGCTGCTTAGCAGAGTTGTTTCTTTTCACCATTTCGCAGTTTTTTAATTATATATTATTTAATTATATAATTGTAGTATATTATATTATAGTACATGTAGTATAATTAATTAAATAATCATGCTGTGTGTAATATATATTGTAGGGTATCCATAAGTAATTTTGCTTTCTTCAAATTTTACAAAAATTTAACCTAACATAACCTAATTCACATATCAACATAACCTATATTCAAGTTAAATATATTGACATTTAGCGTGCTTATTGTTGAATTATATCATAGATGAAAATTGTGTTAACTCTTAACTCTCTACGGGCCCGTGTAACTTTCAAGTTACATACTAATATATCGATATTTTATTAAATAATTGAACTTTTTTCCACAAGATGGCGCATAATGTCCCCTTATTAACTAGTACAACATTCTTAATAACAGTTATCACCTCTATCCTGAAATATGAATTCATTGTTAAGTAGTAGGTTGATACTTGTTGATTGTTACGTTACATAAATTTTTTTTATAGTCAAATCATATTATATATAGTTTTTAATTGTTTAGTAGAATTGGTTTACGAATAATTGTTGTGTCAGTTCGACGTTGGGAAAGATTGCCAATCGAAATGTTCATCCTGTTTGTCGAAACCATTTCACAAGTCAGATTTTAATTATCATAATTCAATTGCATAATTGTAGTATGGCGTAGTATACGTACTAATATTTTCAATTGTACAATTAAGATTTTTTTTAATTACTTGATGCGTTCAGTGTCGCGAATTTAAAAAAATATTCTAAAAATTAAATACTATCGAGATACTGGCGAATGATGAACATTAGATAAATCGTATCTGAAATCATCTGCAGTTTCCTTGCTCGTCTGAAAACTGTCCCTTTGTTTTGAGATGATTTTACGACAGCTGATGACCTCGAGCAAAGTTGTTTGAATGATAAAAAGACAGATGAAGTAAATAAGTTCGATCGATCCTCGATAAATTAAATCGATCCTCGTGCGAAACGAGATGTCAATCGAATTAATAATCCAGCCAGGGCAACTAGTCTGCAAAATGAGGCAGTGCCAAGTAGCTTCTCGACCACAAACTGACATTATATAATAATAATGGCGTGCATGTAACATGTAGGAAACGAAGCCGGAAGTGAAGAAGGAAAAAGATAGCATCAAGGAGTCAACGAGCGCAAAGGACGACGAGTCGGGCATCATCAGCTCGAACAGCGTCGAGGTCGCGAAGTCATCCAGGTGCGAGGATCCTAAGAGCAGCGACATGATTCACACACCGCAGTTTCATCATCCCCATCATCCGCACCATCGTTCCTTTCAGGTACGTCCGACCTTGATTTTACTCCCTTCGACTCTATCGCCTCTCTCTCTACGTACGAGTGCAACATTTTGTTCGATTGCCGATCGTTCGAAGGCGTCAGTCACCGATGTTGAAAATTAGTTTTCACGAAACTTGCAGCATAAATGTAGTTCCCTTCGAAAGAAATATTTCTCTTTTTTATCGACGGTCGGTACGAAAACTACCCTCAAAGTTGGGTACACAAAATTTCTGTGTAAATTAGTGCTTCTTTTTAATAACGTGTACCATTTTTATTTAAAAAAAGAACCATTAAACGATATATGAGTGTGTTTCTCCCTGATGTGATAAGTGTTAATATATTTTCTCGAATGTTAGTTTGCGTTCGAAACATAAATTGGAATCTTCGTTTCTAAAGAAGAGTTCGTTAACTTTCTTAAATCTTTCTCGTTGGACACCTAAAAAAAAAAAAAAATACCTCACTTTTGCGAGTGAACATCGATATCGAGTGTATTTCTAGTCCTTTTGATCCGATCGAAGTTCACGACTAGTTTCATAACTTAGATTCTTACACTCCTGACTTATGCGTGTATATTGTTACGTTATAAACGAGCTTCTCTTCGCGTAATTAAGTAATCCGCATATAAACATGTCATTAGAGAGACTGTCATTACCATATTGCGCGCTGCAACGTCAAATCGATTTCTGGTGTGAGACGCGCTTTATGTTGGAAATCGTCCGCCGATATTCGCTTTGCCACGAAATTGTCCCCGGAACGAACATCGAGTTCCAATTACATCAGTTGTAATTGTGAACGAAAGACGTTTCGTGGAGAATTCAACGCGTTCTAGAGAATGATCGTGCGTGTATAAACTATGAAATCGGTTTATTCGCCGGCTAGTTCAGTTATAATAGATTAACGAGATAACGAATCCGGTTTGCACAAGAAATGAAATAAATGAAGACAGCGAACCCGTGACTTTTCTCAAAAAGGAATTTCATTGTCGAAACCGATCGATCGGCGGGCAAGTCGAATGTGCAACGATCAGGGGAAGATCTTGATATTTGAATTCCCATCATAGACAACTAGACGCGCATCTGTTTCTGATTCGAGACAGCGTTATAGATGGCTCGCAGTCAGAATCCGCTTGTCCGTGTACCTGAAAACCAGTTCCCGATATATAAACGATATTTGTAGTTGGACGAATGTAAAGGCAAACTGGTATCGCCGTGTGTCTGCGTACGCGTGCGTAATTTTGCGAACAAGCAATTATACTTTTCTCCAGCCGCGAGTTTTTCTAGTTTCGAAAGAGGGGAAAGAAAAATCGTCCATCTGCCAATTAACCCATTCGCGCGGCAGCCATTATGTGTATTTTGTGGACAAAACGCAGTGTAGAAATGATTCAAAAAATATAAATATTTGTTAATGATAAATTTCTGCAAAAAAAAATTTCTTTAGTTAAACAAACGAAAAATTGTGTGTGTGTGTATGTATTAATACTTTCTATAATATTTCACTTTTTGTATCTTTTTTTTTTTGTAGTTTTCACTGTTCAATGAACAAATAATCATCCGTCAAATATTACATTGAATAAATCTATCACAGTGGGATTATCTCGTAATTTTTCCAAAGATAAACGGTGAAGATAAAATTTTCTCGATTATCGTTACTTTCACTTTGTCGAAGTTCCATTTATTGAGAATCTTCGGAGGATATGCTACACTATATCAAAATTATTTTTGCTTGATTGCAAATGAAATTCTTTCGTCAATCAATTGAAAACGGTGAAACTGTTTCGCAATTGTATAGAATGATTATTATTCGGCTATTAAGTTGCACGCGTATTATCGCCACAAAAATACACCGCGAGAATCTGGCTCGTTATTCCGCGCGAATGGGTGAACAAGTAGATGTAATTATGGCGGAAAGAAACGAAAGAGGAATATTCAACAGTGGAATGCAAGAAGGTTAAATATCACATTCGCGGTGAAAAGGAGAAGATTCGCAAATCCTTCTGTTTGCGGATGGAAAGAAAGAAACTCGCGACTCTCGGGATCGGAGAAACGTTATCAGCTTGACTATTACAAAAGAGAGAAGAGTAGTTGTTTCGGCAATTGAGGTTGCACTATATTTCCCAGCCGTCCACCATATTTCTTCGAACCTACTGACACACATAAGATCTCTCCAAGCCGCGAGATAGTTATCGGTTTAACGCGACCAACAGTCGTCCTCTCGTCGACGTTGAGAGAATCTCGAAATCGACGAAACGAATCTGCGCGACGGCGGCGGGCAGAGGAGATTTTTTAAAACATCTCGAGAACGTTTCTCCAGGTCAGAGCTGCAGCATGACGTTTCACGCGCGGCGAGAAAAGTCATGTTGTTAGCCTCAGGTTGGCTAAGGACGATCGTGACAATGACCTACCGAGAGATAGTCTCAACTCTCTCTCGGAGAGAAAGACAGACAGAGAGAGAGAGAGAGAGAGAGAGAGACGCGAATGCGTGACGCAATGCGTACGGGGGCTCCGGTGCATGCACGTGGAGTGCACACACCTGAAAACATTGCCGCCAATCGGAGAACTCCAGGGGATCCCCTACCCGCCGCGTGATCCTTGCCGAGCACGATCGCGATCGCGATCGCGTTGCACTCCTCGGCAACGCGGTCTCGCCGCTGACACTCGCGGACGACATGCCGCTCCAACTGAACGTAAACCTTGTGGGAAATTAGCCTGTCGTTCCCCTGCCCCTCCCCTTGAAGTTTTTAAGAAAAACTTACTGCTGCAAATCTGCCAGTCCTTTCCGGCCGAACGATCGAATCGCGCGTGCCAGAGAAGTGTGTCGAAGCTCGAGAGAGACAAAGATATAGTTTCCGAGTGGATGTTGCGTTATATTCACTCGTTGTACAAATAGATCCTGTTCGTTATACTCCGTCGTTCCGAGGGCAGAGAAAGAATTGTAACTCGGGGAAGAAAGTGATCCTGTGTGCGCTCGACGACGTTCGTGATGAAAGGTGTTGGTCGCGCGACCATTACACTACCCTGCGAGCACGCGAGAGCTACAGAGACATATATATCTGTTTCGGTGCGCGTGTTTGCGATGGCTAACGACTAACCTCGGACACAGCATCAGACACAGAATCGATTTGCTTCGGGCTGGAGAACAGACTTTCCAGTCCATTTGTCTTCGTCGGCGGGATCGAGGGGACCGGAAGTGCTCTTTGACCGCAATCACGGACACACATGAATGACGTGCAGCAGTTTTTCGTCAAGCCTCACTCCTCGCTGAGCAGCATCGAGCAACAGTGCCAAGCCAGTTCAGAATGTTGGAATCTCGTTGTCGACGAAGGTCTTTTCCAGGTACATACACATACACACACACACAGACAGTAGTTGGAGAACTACACGCTTGTCGTAAATAATTACGTAACAAAGACGTAAAACCAAGGAAGCGTTTGAGACGTCGATTTACGACGAATCAAACGTCCGAAGGTTGAAAAGTAGTTCAACATCGTTTGACAGAAAAATTACACACGTGCGATATACCGAGATGCGAACTATACACCATTGCGTAATATGCATAATATGCCTTTACACTCTAATCAGTAATAATTAGACCGCGTACGAGTAATGTTTGTATGCATTAATTATTGCGAGTAATTTAAAAGCGAATTCAAACGCAGACGCTCGTTCATCTCTCATCACGGTGAGAAGACCGCGATTTCTACATTTATTTTTCGTACATTAAAAAAAAAAAAGAACGAGATAAGAAAGACAGTCTCACACACACACACACCCACACACACAAATATACACGCATGTACGTGTAGGAGTAGATCCGGCGACCTTGCCTCTGGTGTGGAAGTGTGTAAAGCGGTGATTACGATGGCCGCGGACATGTAATATCGCAGCGGCGAGGCAGGACTCTGAATACGAGTAATGAGCGAGGTGAATTAATACGTGTGTAGATGGCCGGGACCTTTTGCCTGCAGAACAGAAGGATGCACACTTGCGCGTATCGTTCACAATACAAGGAGGGATTACGCAAGAAGAAGACACGCGGTGTCGCCGCTCACGAACCATATCATTTTTGGAACTCTTCTCTCACGCGACCGTCGTATTAACACTGACCTCACTCACCTGTAATTGCTACTTGTTACCGGTACGCCAAGACGATGCAGAGACGACGCATGTAATACGGCCTATTATACTCTTGGCTACCACCGTCTCTTACGTGTCGTCGTAGTCGCGTTTTTCTTCTTCGGGTTAGCGTTCCTCGTGCCTCGTGCTCCTCTGCAACGTCAACCTTGACAATCGGCGGGAAAGTCGCGCACCACCCTCCATCGTCGTGAGTTCTTTCCCTTCTCGCGTGCCGTTTCGCGTATTCTTCATCGTGTCGCGAATTTCTATTTCTACTGCGCGGCAGAGACGCGCGAGATTTGAATAATTCCGTCGCCATGCGATCTCGGAAAACGGAGAACGACTGAGGGAAACGCTCGGACGAAGGTACGTTTGCAACAACTGCTCTATTTATCCATCGTGTGAAAGACGTTTGTCTTTTTGCCTCGCGATCGGCGCTTCTTCGATTTTTTCAACCCCTTGACCTGCGCGAATTAACACTAAACGTACCAAGCGGCGTCAAATGGCCCATTTTCAAAGTTTACTTTAAATTCGTACATTCGTTGTTATTTCTTTCGCTAATCTGACCTTTTGTGAATTCTTATATTATCTGATTATTCATATTTCTCGTTTTCTGTTTTTCTCTTAGCTTATTTTTTACCGAGAAAAATTCTTTGTACCGCGAGGGGTCATTTGACCCCTTATGGTAACATAGGTATATGTAAAATGCCGGTACGTTTAGTGTTAAATGGAAATACGGCCAGAAAACGATATCTACACGTTCGTTTTAACGTTCGCGTACAACTTGACAAAGTTTCTTTATAAATGTGTCACGAAATTAATAGAAAAAAAGACGAGACAAGTTAGTGATTCAGAAGTTCTTTCTTTTTAGAAAGGGGTTGAAATGAATGCGTGAAATTTTCTTCTTCTTTTTTCACCTTTCGTACTGTTTAATATTTCATCTCGATTTCATTCTTGCGCGAGAATTTTAATTGTTAACGCTAGCAAAGTCTTGATTTCAACCCCTTAACTAGTGCGACCAGAAAATCGTTTCAACTACGTTCGCGTGCAACTCGACAAAGATCGTTCTCTAACACTGCGAAATGTGTCACGAACTTAAAGTAATAAAAAAAACAACGAAAGAACAAATTAACGATTCAACTGAAGTTTTTATTTTTTTTCTTGTCTTCATCGTTTCGCTTTGAAAATTCGTTGAAAATTTGCGACAATGAACGATGCGTTCGAGAGTTCCATCGATCTCCTTGTCTGCGGAAACTAGAAGTTTTAACCGCAGAACGAGAGGCTTTCAGGTATCGGCCGGTGAGGGATCGGACAGGTACTCGACGAGCTTTTCAGTGAAAATATTTCCATTTCGAACGGTGAAAGGACAAAAGCGTTGAAACTGTCCGCGGTGGTTTTGACAGGGAACAGGGACCTCCCAAAGACTTTAAGTCCTAATTAAGCGGGCAATCTTTACAAATTGTCGCCCATTTATCCTTTGTGAGCCTCCAGCGTCGTTCTTGTATCTTCAACGTAAACATAGTTTCGTCGTATTATCGCATTCAGGTTCGAGCACAAATCTCGTGCCTCGAAAGCAGTAGTAAAGTGATAAAAAAAATAGTAAACAATAATGAAAGTAGTATAATAGTAAAAAGTATAAAAAAAATAATAAAATAATAAAATAATTAGCGCTTTGGTGCTCCGCGCTACGTGGATAACGAGCGGGAATTACAAAAAGCAGAGAGAACCTGAGCGCATCAGAGTGCAATAGTAATTACAGCCGCAGCCCTCGAGGGGGGCGCTGATGGAAAACACAGAAGTGCAGAACGATTTAAATATCTCGACGCTGGCAAATTAAAAGAGAAAAAAAAAAGTGATTCACGCAGTGAGACAAACTTTCACCACTTTTGCGACAAAAATAATTGCGCCACTGTTTATAACATTATACCTTCGATCTCTCCGACTCTGAAAATTCATCTGTAAGAGAGAAACTTGTCCAGCGAGACAATTGCAGTGCACAAGTGTGAGAGAAAATTATCATAATCTGTGAATTCCCGTCGGCAAACAGAGCCTTCTGGAAAAGGAATATTGAGCAAATACTAAAAACGCATGAATGTCGGTGTCACGCGACACATTGTGGCCGACAACAACGGGCACAACAAAGTTAAACAAGCTGCGGCTAGTCATCGGTGGATTATGAAAGGCCCTGGCCGACCTTTGACCGTGATTGACGACGGACTCGCGGACCTGCTGCGCGTCTGATCTCTGCCAGGAGCGAGCGGTGGCGCGTTATTTGCCGTGCCACTTGGATATTTGCTTAGAACCTTGAGCAGCGGACAAGAGCCCTCCAAGTATCCTTGGACTTTCCATAATATTTACACGCAACATCGAGTTACGCGTTGAAGAGAGACGCGAGGGAACTGGCTCGGCAGCGATGAAGCGAGATAAAGGAAAGACACAGAGAGAGGAGAGGAGAGATCGTGAGAGAGGGCGATCCTCAGAGTCCACGTAGTATTATCCACGGGAGATAGCGACGACGGCGAAGCGTGTATGCTGGATCGCGAGCGCGAGAGCAGACTCGTAAGACGAAATTAATAAGAGAAACGAGGTATGTAATATGGAAATGAGAGAGAGAGAGAGAAAGAGAGAGAGATACCGGTAAGGTAAAAGAGAGAGAAGACGGGCTGAGGCATTAGGAACGACGAGGCACTTGTGGCGATACTCTCGAAGGACTCGGCGCGAGCCTGGCCGCTNTATCCGCCATTTTTTTTTTTTTTTTTTTGTATACGTGTGATCGAAATTCCTTCTGACTTGCGCCGACGAACGAACGAAAGAATGAACACGGAGAGACAAAATATTTTTTTTTTTTACAAAGCTGATCGACAGGATCGAGAATCGCGTATCCCCTCAATATTTTGATTCACAACTTTCGTGACGGGAAACGAGCCTCGGCTGGAAGTCACGTACGAAAACATGAACGATGCGTCGAATGTAAAAAGTAGGTAAGCGATCAAGGATCGAAGGGACGTTAGGGTAAACGATGCCGTGGCAGGTATCAGATATATCGCTGTCGTGCCTCCCGATCTCGATCGATTGCGTCAACTTGGAATGCCTGAGATTACACGGAGGGAGGGAGGGGGGAGAAAAGAAAAAGAACGATGGATAAATAGACATTTGTTTCCTTTGGCACACACGCGCAAGGACGAAATAATGGAATAAAATTGACTTTTATATATAGAGGCGGACAAAAGGGCTACGATCCTCGAGATAGATGAATAGATCGAATAAACTTCGTCCTGCGCTAATCGCCGAAAGTATTCTACGCACGAAGATAAGAATTTATGGAGAAGAGAAGGACAGAAGAAAGCAAGATCTATCTTCTATCTGTAGAGATTAACAAAAACACTACGCTTCTTAGATAGACTAGTAGAATAAAAAAAAAAAAGAAAAAAAGAATAACCTTGATCTCGAAATATAAATAAATGGAATAATTTTGGGATATCTAGGAAACGAAGGAGCGAATGGATTAAAAGCGTAAAGATAAGAATTGATAGAGAACAGAAGGCGAGATCTATCTTCTATCTGTAGAGACTAACTAAAAAACACTACGCTTCACGTAATAAATATAAATATAAATAGCTAGACTAGTAGAATAAAAAAAAACAAAGAGTAAGCTTGATCTCGAAATATAAATAAATAATTTTGGAATATCTAGGAAACGAAGGAGCGAATGGATTAAAAGCGTGAAGATTGGAATTCACGTAGAAGAAGAAGAAGAAAAAAGAGGAAAGGAAATGAAGGATGGACACGTAGGAAGGAAAAAGAGAGAGCTCGGAAGAAACTAGCAAGTCCTCGACAGCTCGTTTCAAACATCTGTTCGCTCGCAGATCTCTTTCCTCGCAGCCTCGCGGATTCATATGGCTTGTGACGGAATCTCTCACACTGCCAGATGCGTGTATCTACGCGTAGCGTAGTCCTTACGCGAATACATACGCATGTACATATATGTATATTACGTTGATGCATAAATCATAAGCGCCAGTAGTCCAGTGGAGAAACGTACGCGATATTTGAAGATCGTTCTTGACACTTATGTATGCATGTGTGTGTGTGTGTGTGCATTACAGGCTCGTGTTCCTCTATAAAAAAAATTCCTCCAGAAATCAGAATACCAAGCGTTAATAGTAAGTAAGCGATAAAACGATTGGCAACAGCCGGCGATCACCGAAAACCCGAGTGCGAAAGACCGTGAGAAATTGTTTAAGCACGGTGAACCGGCGACTGGTGCGCGCGTGTCAAATTCTCTCAGCGGCGTTCTCGGAAAACGGTATATAAACATCAGCCAGAGATCGAGGTTCTCTCTCTCTCTCTCTCTCTTCTCTCCTTTTTTTTTAGCGTAGCGTAGCGGCTCAATCATGAGCGTTGCATCGAAACAGAAGTAGCGTAAAGCCGCGGCCATTAGAAAAGCCGGCGGCGGGACAAATCGTCGCGGAACAAAACGTCTCTCGTCCTAGATTCTCGCGGCCTACAGCCGACAGATGCGCTGACAAGCGAGAATCACCTTAAAGGCGTCGCGCGCTCGACAGATTGCACCGGCGAACTGATTGATGCGGCCGAGGCAACAATCGCGCCAGATCCGCGGCTCTACGCCGCGCCAGCTTCCCTATTCATCATCTTCTTCCCCGTCCCGATGCATTAGCGACAATACCAAACGTGCATTAAGGCGCCACTGGCCGCGCCACCGCACTTACGCGCCCGCCTTTTACTTTGCCGTTTTTAACACTACTCTTACGCTGCCGATTTATCGCCCTATCGAACATTCTGCTTGCTGTTTCACACGCGTCCGATTAGAATTTGAAATACATTGGTCAAGTGATCCAGTATAAACATATATGGCACACGTGTAATAATAAGAATATGTAAAAATAGTATATGTGTTGCAATATACTCTAATAATATAACGAAGCAAATTTAGTACACGTGTATTAAATTTTTGCACTCTGAATAATTTTTGAATATAACCTATCAGCAACTCCGAGTCATTTTTACTGTCGGCTACCAGCTACTCCAAAAAGTGTATAAAAATACAATGAATAAAAAAATTTTGAATTTCTTCATTTTATGGTAGAAAATGATAATAATTTTAACACAATTATTTATACAAACTAACAGCATAGGCTTTCAAGAAAAACTAAAGGATATTTAAATTCAATATATAAAGTATTTAAATTAAAAAAAAAAAACTGTTTCTTTTTGATGTCGCCTCTGCGGCGACAGCGGAGCTATGTGTTTGTCTTACAATGTCGCCGCAGCAGCGACAACGGAGTGAAAAGGATTAATACTAAATGTAACAAGCGGGGTCAAATGACCCCTTTTCAAAATTTACTTTAAACAAAAATATATGTTTGAGTATTTCATTAGAAATCTAAAGTTATGTTGCAAATTATTTCCTTTAATAAATTAAGAATTTCTCTTTAAAAATCAACGTTTATTCATAAGGGATCAAATGACCTCAAATGGTAAAATAATGGTATATGTAAAATGGCGGTACGTTTAGTGTTAATACTTTGTTGGAGATTGAGATTACAGTAGCATACTCGACAGCGGGGCATCATTCATAAATTATCTTATACCTGGATAATATCTTATACCTGGATAATATTTTTACCTTTTATTATATCGTTTTATGTTTGATTTACTTTCATTTTATTGACTGATTAATTTGCCCGACAGCAAAGTGTTGAAAATTGAGAAAGATTGCTATTATACAAACAGTAATTTCATTAAAACTACATTTATTATTTAGGCAAAGATGTGATTTGCACAGAATATTGTGACTTTCTTCTTCAGTCACGTTTCTACTAATATTTCTTCCCCAGTAGTGTGTTGTATTTCCTTGGTAACAATTCCCACAAGATTTTCGTTTACCCTGATAAAATTATAATCGTGCGTTTTGCAACACAGAAAGTATGCACTCGACTGTTAATTAGATTCGTGGAAATTTGAATTTAAAATGAAAGCGTCGTTCTTTCAATGAAAATCTTTCTTGATCCTTGTAATTTCCATACTTGACGCGTCGATCGTTCTTGCACCGTCGAAGAGATGAGATACACTTGACACGTGGTTGTATACCATAAGTCATTAATATCTCGGCCGTCTGCTCACGTGTGGCCAAACACCTACGCGATCAGCAGGGTTTCTACCTTGCTGGAATTTCAACATCCACCCCGATTCGAGATTTGACAGTCGATAGCCGCGGAATTTTTGTAACCGTGACAGCGGATGAACACGTAAATGAATCAATGACAATGATTGTTAAGATATACACAGATTTGATGATATTCGTTGATGAAAAATAAATTTTTCTTTTTTTTTTTTCCTTTGAAAATGCGTCGATTTGTAATTTGTACATATATATACTTCAGGGTCGCATGCCATTCATGCGTGCAATGAGCATGGAACAACGGTGGCAAGATCTAGCGTCTCTTTTGTCGCTGCCTGGCGCACCAGACCATTTTGCACATCCTGCACATCCTGGATACCCAGGGCACGGTATAAGTCACAGTCATTATGAAGCTCAACGCAACGTATTACTTCACAATGCCACACTGGCACCACCGGTGGGCGATCTTAATTCCACCAGTCCGTATCACAATGTCGGTGAGTATACTTTGCATTAGATGTTTCACTAAATATTATTGCAAACCGTTCGTTTCCTCAATCCGTGAATACCAAACTTATTGCCAGAGAGATAGTAAAAGTTTTTTAAAAAAAAGTATTTGCCATATATATATATATATATATATATATATTATATGTATATATATTGTATATATATTATATGTATATATATGTATATATATATAATATATATAATATATATAATATAATATTAGTTTTAAAGTTTAGTAATATAATATTAGTTTTAAAAAAAGTTTTTAAAAAAAAAGTATTTACCATATATATATATATATATATATGTATATTATATATATGTATATATATATTATATACATGTATATATATATTATATATATGTATATATATATTTATTCAATATACTATTGGCTAATCTTTTGGAACTAAAATACTAATTGCCACAGGTGGGTCGTCGAATCTGGGCTCAGCCGTGGCTACGTCAATGAATTTAACAAACAGTAGCGAACCGATGGGTGCAGAAAGTGGAGCAGCTTATAAATCCGAGCCGGCAGATATGATGTACTACCATACTCCAACGTCTGACTCGATCAATCAAACCACCGATGGTTTCCTTTCATCTCTACTAAATGACGAGGATTTACATCTGATGGACATGGCCATGAACGACAGTATGTATCAAATTCTTTTCACTGTTTCAACTTAATTGTAATTGTTTTTCAATTCACCAAAGAATTGTGCTTTTAATCGTACATATTCACTTGTCGATTGAAACACTTTCATACAAAACAGATTCACCTTTGTATTGCAAAAAGTTGCATCTTACGAATTGTGTTATGTAAAGTTCCCCTCAAAATTCTACAAAACTGTTCAAAATAAGGCACTACGTTTACATTATAGCTTTTTATTATAAAAAGAACGTACAAAACACTTAACATAATATCGTTTAGACTACCATTTTATAAAATAAAACATTGTTTATACGTGTTTATCATAAGTTTGTAATTTGTCCTTACAAAACTAATATTTGTACGATTGATACAGTACAGGCTGCATGTACAGCTTTTCTCCTTTGCAATATTGCGCATCATGCCTTGAAGTTAAACAACTCTCCGCATCAACAAAATTAACATTATATGTTATAATCTCAAATATAACTTATGGTCCTAAAGAGGTACATAATCCAGTCTGTTTCGCTTAAATAAGACGGTAATCGTTATTTAAAAAAGACAGAGTCACTATCGCTTGTTAATCTCTTTGTGAACGTTAAATATAAAGTTTCAATGAATAGAAAAACTATTTGTACCTCTGACTTAGCGAGTAAAGAATGTTCCTAACAGTAATACAAAAAAAGTAAAGAAACAAAAGAAAGGAAAAAAAAAAACCGAACGACTTCCTACCACTCTTCTTCTGGTTCAGTTGCTTTGGATGGCATAAATGCTTCTTCACCATATTCATCTTCGGTCGCTTCAAGCTGTGTACAAACAAACATATTGCAGCTACTGCATTTTGTTATCATACAACTTTGTAACGAAGACATAATTGAATGTTACATACCCCTCTAACATCCGCGCCGCCGAATTTGCTTGTGCCTTTTCCTGGCATAAAGTTTCTACTCGAGTTTCCACCCATCATCCAGTCTGGAATAGATTGTCCAGCCTGCTTCAATATTCTAACGAGATCGCCTCGCAACGGTGCATCGTCGTTAGGATCGAAGAAAGAAGTCGCCCTTCCTCGGTTCCCTACACGACCAGTTCTACCGATTCGATGGACGTACTCGTCGATTCCCTTTGGCAAATCGTAGTTTATAACGTGCGACACGTTTTTTATGTCTAAGCCTCTAGCGGCAACAGCCGTGGCTACTAAAACAGACATTCTACCACTTTTAAAATCAGCCAGTGCTTCTTCTCTTTGTCGTTGTAATCGGTCGCCGTGAATGCTGGTGGTGGGGTAATTATTCTCGGATAAGAAAACTGCAATAAAGTCCGCTTTCTTCTTCATTTCAACAAACACTAAAGTACCGTCTAATGTACCAGCGTCGTTTTCCCTTTCTAAGATCTCTCTGAGCAAATCTTTCTTCTTGTTCCTGGCAACTTCGTAGAAATTCTGTTCCACGTCGGAACAAGCTCCACCCACTATACCAACCGCCAGGAATAAATAATTGTTCAAAAATCTCTTTGCCAAGTGTTGCACTTCGTCCGGGAAAGTGGCAGAGAACATTAACGTTTGCCTTTCACCCAGTGGCACCATGGTCTCGTGATCTACAATCTTCTCAATGTCGGGTAAGAATCCCATGTCCAACATACGATCGGCTTCATCCAGGACAAAGAACTGCAAGGAAGAAAACTTGATTCTTCCTCTTTCTACGAAATCCAATAATCTGCCAGGTGTTGCCACCAGTATATGGCAACCTGCGAAAAGCTTTCCCCTTTGATGATGGACAGATGTTCCGCCATATATAACTACAGTCTTTAATATTGAGTTAAGTGAAAACTTGACAATCTGCTGCCATATTTGTATAGTAAGCTCTCGGGTAGGCGATACTATAACGACTTGCGGTTCACAGTGTGAAGAAGTCACAACTAGTTCGGCATTCCTTTCTAATAACATGCTTATAATGGGAACCGCAAACGCAGCAGTCTTTCCTGAACCTGTTTGCGCACAAGCCATCAAATCTCGACCGCTCATTATAATCGGAAGGGCATGCTTCTGCACTGGAGTAGCTTTCGTGTACCCTGACTTTTTTATGTTCTCTATGACAATGTTTCTAAGGCCAGCTGACTTGAAACATTCTACCGGCTCAGGTACGTTCTCTCCGCTCACGTTAACTTCAATGAAGTCGTACTTGTCGAAATTGATGCCCATTTCCACACAATTCTCAAACAACAGTTTCTCGTCAGTGGGCAAGTCCGGTGGAATATAGTGTTCTTTAGGTTTCTGCGGTTCTTCCATGTCGTCGTTGCTGTCGTTCCTACTAAAATTTCTTTTCCATCTATCATTTCTGTCATTCAGATCATCGCCATCGTAGTCGTTGTAGTCATTATCTTTATTTCTTCTATAACTACAATTATCGTCGGAATCTCCATTTCTATTTCTAAATCCTCCTCCCTTACCGCTATCCCTACCTCTTCCTTCCCCCTTGCAGCTATCCCTATCTCTTCCTCCTCCCCTACTGTTACCTCCTCTGCTTTTCCCTCCTCCCCACCCTCCTTTTCGATCATTTGTTCTAAAATCATTGTTACTGTCATTGTATGTCCAGTTATTGCCATCGCTGTCTTCATTCCCTCCAAAAGGGTTGTAATTTTTATTGCCCACATTGTAATTGTCATCATTATTGTTGTTTGGTATTATGAAACCACGTCCTTTCCCATAGCTACGTCCACCTTCGTCGTGCTAAGTGAACAATCGACAAGAAAAGCTTTATTTACCGACAGAAATTGCTTGCAGCATGAAACAAGTTTGAATACTTACAGAAGATTGAGTCTGACCCCACTTGTCATTCATCGTGCCCTAAAAAAAAAATTTTAATTCTTCACTCTAATTACTTCACTCAGTTCTGCTTTACAATAAAAATCTAAAAAAAACTTTTACATAACAAACAACATTGTAAGATATATTTTACATTAAAACTATCAAGATATTTAAGGTACACAGTACTTGAGAAAATTAAAATTGATACTNACCTCGAATCTGTTCCAAAACATTCTAAAAAAAAAAAAAAAAAATGTTACAAAACAAAGCAGTTTTCTCTGCTTTTTTTTCTTTGACCCAAATAATCCGCCAGAGCTCCCTCGTATTGCCGTTTTGCTAGAATGCGTTAGTGCAGAACGTTCGTTTGAAAGAACACGAACCGGTAATTATGCGAACAATATTGATCCCTGTCCCTCCCGAAATTGTTTTGTTTAACTGTGTAGAAATGACATTCAGTAGCAATCGAGTGTATTGATTTTTAGCGCACGGGAAACGTGACACGTGCATATCGGTAAGAGAAAACATGATTACCGGCAAGCAAGGCTGATCGCTATTGACTGCGTGCGAACGAAAGTAGCTCAATTTAACGGTACTTACGTCTTGATTGTTGGCAAAAGAATATGGACGAAAGTCTTCCTATTGAGAGAAAATCGGGCAGATCAGTGTAACAGAATATCTTCCTTCTTAACCGTCGAAATACGAATGAGACCGGTCAACCGTGAGAGTGAAAACGCTGACAATGTTCAACCGTTGCCACTATGAATAAAGAGCTGACAGAGCAGCCAACTTGAAGGAGAACGATTCTCGCGAATCAGCTATCGAGTTTTCAAGCAGTACGCAGGCGCCTTGCGCACTGCGTTTAACTCGCTCAGTATCGTAGTAAGTCGTCAATGAACCTGCACCTTTCTCGTTTATACATATAAATACGTGTACCCATTTGAAATACAGAGATTTTGTCGAAGATGTGTTTTTAAAGTATTGGGAAAACAATTTAATATAAGAAACAACGTAATTTTCATGCAAATGAGTAACGTAACACTTTCGAAAATTTCGTTCATAACTGTTGGCTAATTTTTTTGATTTTCACAGAATCGTATTATAAGAAAAAAATCGCCTTCATTGCCTTCGTAGTTTATTTCTTACAGTATTTGTTAAATAATATCACATTTTAATATTAAAATTATGTTTTGTGTTACACTACTGTATCAGAAACAATAAACTATATTATTTCAGACTATATTGCACAAATTTTTAAATCAGTAAAAGATTAAATCGGTTTTATATCTAGCTAACATTCTAATACTTGAAAATTATATGAAAAAACGTGCAAACATCGCCTTAGATAAAAGACTAATAACATTCAAGGTCAGGTTCTCGTAGTGTATAATGTAGTAGTAATTTTCTGTCAATTCTACGTAAATCGTCAAAGAATGCCGAGTTGATAAGTAATCGTGATTAATTTCAGAATTATAATTACATTATATATGTAATGTCACACGATTAATTGGGCCATGTTTATAAATTATATAATTATAATAAAAAATTATTTAAGAAAATTCCACGTATAAATACAAAGAGGAACGATACACTGTTCACCTTTACTTTCAGACGAAGATTTATTTATTTACTCTTTTTTTTACATGGCATTATAAAAAGTAACTATTTAATAGATGCTAAATTTTTAATTCGTCATAATGGTCGTGCAGAATTGTTAATTAAATCCGTATCGTATTTTCATTTATACTTGAAAGTATAAATCGAACTTCGATCTTTAACGGATTTATGTAATAATGTTGCTCCTTCGTAAATATTTGCACGAGGCACGAATCACCTACACATGTCTACTGCAATGTTTACAAATATATGATGTGAGCATACGATTCAAAGAATAGATAAGATCGTAACTTTCTAGTTTAATTTTGTATCTTTTTGTTTTTTCATATCATTTCAAGGATACTTAAGACAATAAATAACGTTAGAAATTATTTAGTATCAAAAAAATACGTATATAAATTTTTTTTTTGTTAATTAAATAATTACTCACATCATAATTTTTTTATACTGATTTCGCTGCAACATTAGAATTTACAATATACAATTTTCTTCGTTTAAAGTAATTTTTATAAATTTCCCCGAAGTTTTTGCTGTTTTTATTTATTTTTAATCAGTAATAACGCACAACAATTAGAACTTGTGTGCTTTTACGTTCTTATCTTTAACAAAAAAGCAGTTATACTTAATTGTATGCATATTATCAAACGTGCAGTACACTCGTTGCAAACAAAGTTGTACAATTACAAGTTTGAAGAAAAATTTTATTTCATGTATGTTTAGGTTAGGTTAGGTTTTAAATATCAAGTGAAATTTGCATTAGTTCCCATGTTTTAGTTCATAAAAATCAATATTGACTATTATTTGAAATTTCAGTATAAAGCAGAATATATATACATATATATGATGATACATATATTTTAATATATTTTGAGCATTCTCAAATTTCCCGTGACTCTGTATTAAATCATAGAACACTCGACCCGAGTGATGGTAAAACGAAACCGTGCATTGAATAGAATTGACGTCATTGACAATGAAGCCGCGATTATACTTCTGTTATCAATCTGCTTGTCTCGAATCATAAAAAAAATGCATACACGTTGACTTGTGCAGAGAGATAGAGGCGGCAAGCACGTGTATTTATCAGTGACAATAAATGACACGAAGAAATAATAAAGTGAAAGAGAAAAATTGATAGAAAAATCAATTTTATCTAAGACGACGAGACTGAAATGGATAACGAAGCTAACAACGTTACCGATGCTGGCGAAATACATACATAGTAACTATTGGGCTCTTCTGGCCCACACGCAGTGAATAGAAGAGGGCCTAATTTATGGCACCATTCATTGCTTTCTCTTTCTCAAATTTCGAGCAGGAAAAACCAGATGACGAATCTACAGTACTTGAAATATTGGCTTCACGTTTCCTTAGTTTTATATATATTCCGTTACAGAGTCACTACATTATCGAGCGATCGTTGATTTATTTCGTGTCTTCAACAGTTGATTTTAAATTCTAATTTAAAAGTTTAATTAACAAGTTAATTAACGTAATATATAAAAAAAAGAAAAAAACACTAGCGTTAAACTAATCGTGCAGTTCGAAGAGACTTTATACCTGCATTCTTTACAAATCAGTTGCGCTTTGTAACAGAAGTGACTGTTTCCCTTGTTCAGATGTCTCACGTGTTTCTTTCGAGTCCTTGAGTGCTGGTAAAATAAACTTCGAAACCATTTTGTATATCTGTATCGTCGAAGGATGCGCGAAGGATGATCAAATATCCGGACCAGATGATAAAATTCATCACGATGAAACATTCTTAGAAATGTTTATTGAAACGACAAATAACACTAAAAAAAAAAACGTAAAAGACGTGGCAAAAAATCATTTACAAACGCGTGTCGGCTGATTCGATTAAATGACAAAAAATAGTACTGAAACGATAACGATGAATATTCATGATTGAATGAATCGACAATTTTTTTTGCAAAATTCAATCGATCTGTGTGTTTGATATATAGCTTCAAATGCAGCTATTTGGACGAAAGAAAATTGAACAATCACGATGGAAAACTTCTGTGGTACAAACTATTTGGAGACTTCATTAGCGCTGTCACGAGAAAAGAAGTATGCAGCAAAATTATTCAATTAACAAACAAGTAGTGACGAGATATTTTGGTAGTATTGAACAAATTAAACATCATTAACAGTCAGCGCGAAAAACACCTCTTCGTGATCCAGCTATGTACATACATATTAAGTTGCCTTGGTTCAAGCGATAACACCTATTCCAGTAACAGAAGAAGAAAATATGTAAACAGGAAGATACAACCGCGATGGATCGTTTGTTTATTTTCAGCATGATCTTATATCCTTTTCAACACGTGTGCCACCATACAAATGGTTCACGAGGCTTGACAAAAACTCAATATATTATGTATACTAGACATGTACATATTTGGATGTATTTCTGATTGAATATCATCGATTTGAAGAATGATAAGAATTGCCAAAACAGTGGCCATTAACACGTTGTTGATCAATCACGAGTTAACTCGTGTTTGCATTAGCTATTTCAATTTTTAACAATTACTGTAATTGTACTTACTGGGTGATACAAGATATTATTGTGAAATCTGTCTTCGTCGTGTTCACTTTGTTATAGAAAAAAAATTACTTTTATTGATATTTAGGTTTTTATCGGAGTCTTAGTGTTACAAAGATTTTCAATGAATTATATGCAGACGCTTTATCTGATTGTCCGAGTGATTTTGAAATGTACTGCAGCGACGTGGAAATTGATAGTTTATCGCAGCAGAAAGTTTATCAAAAAAAAAAAAAAGAAAAAAATTACTAAAATATATAAGAGATATACGAAGCTTTCTTTAAGTTCATTCTGTATGAATAAAGTATATTGAAGTTTATCTAGACTGTTTCACTTTACGAGATAATAGCCGGTGACATGAGACATAGTTTCTGCGTAAAATTGCCGGCCAACAATGTGTTGTTAGATGCAGAATTTCGTCTCGAGGTCGAGGACTGAACGAGGAAGCCCTTCCCCCTCCTCCCCTCCAGTTCGAGCGTCGCGCAAACTTCATCAACTAAGTCCCTTAGTATTTCCTTACTTCCGCGAAACAAATCGAAACTGCCGCGCGCGTTACGCAATTCGGTAAATCGAATAAACGTAAGAACGTTGATATGTAGACGAGTGTATGCGAATATACGTTTATCCATAAAACGTGATTTGCATGATTCGCCGCAGTCGGAAGAACGATGATGAGTAACGGAAGAAGAAAAAAAAGAAGAGGAGGAGGAGGAAGAAGATAGAACGATTACTGCGCGGCGATGGAGCACGACCGATCCTCCTCTTGTGCTATCCATGCCTTAAAGCTAGGACTCGAACGAGTTTCGCGGGGACACGTATGGCTAGGCTATTGCCACATGTGCATACGGGAACGCGGCTGTATTCGCATATGTGTGTCACAGGCCGGCAAGTGAGTCATTCCCTTCTTTTACCATTACATCTCGTCAGCCAATCGTAATAATAGAACGAAATTGATTCACTCGCTGTGTACCGGTGATTCGTTTCGTAGCCAGATACATAATACATGCTTGCTCTGCATAGATATGGAATACAGGAAAATACGTTTATCCATATTTTTTTCTTCTATTTCCAAGCGTGTACTTCTTTTTCATTTTTTCATGTGAAAAAGAAGAAAGAAAGAAAGAAAGAAAGAAAGGTACACACGGTAATTTGGTGTGTAACAGAGAAAACAGCTAGTTTAATAAAATTCAATTCAGCTTGTTCCCGAGTATTTAAATGATTAAACAGAATTCTAATATCTCTGCGAGTTTAATCTCTCTAATTGGATCATATCTAAATGTATTTATAAGTGTATCTGATAGCGTTTCTAGTAAAAGTTCTTTTCCGTCTAAACGAAAATATCTGATAGCAGATTGCTCTAGAGTACTCTAGAATATTAACCCATTCGCGCGGCAATCATTGTGTATATTTTGTGGTACAAAATGCTTATGTAAAATACTTATGTAAAAATGATTCAAAAAACACTGAAAAGCTGACTAGATAAGGTGGTATGAGTAGTAAAGAGAAACATGAAAAATATAATGTATTACTATTTATTAATCATAAATTTCCCAAAAAAAACTTGTTTAGTAAACTTGTTTAGTAAACAAACAAAAGATGTGTATATATATATATGTATATGTATTAATAGTTTATTTCAGTATGATACTTTTGATTAATACATATATATATGTATATACTATATATATGCATATATAGTTTATTTCAGTATATACTTTTGATTAATACATATATATATATGTATATACTATATATATGCTATATATGTATATACTACATATGTATGTACTATGTATACTATATATGTATATACTATATATACTATATATATGTATATATATATATATATAGTTTATTTCAGTGTATACTTTTGATTAATACACATATATATATATATATACATAATTTATTTCAGTGTATACTTTTGATTAANATTTATATATATAAGAAATTATTGATATATATATATATATATATAAAAGATAAATTATTGATATATGTATATATATATATATATATATGTATGTATATAAGATAAATTATTGAACAAGAAGGTAATACGCCATGATAATAATGAATTGTTAAAAATAACGTTACAGGCATGTACACCATGCGCATGCTAGATAATGGTAATAACAACGCGTCGGGTGCAACGGGAGCAGCGGCCTTGTCAGGAGTTCAGACAGCTGGTGGTACGACCTCTTCGGCAACAGGCGTTACGACACTTCCGGGTGTAACAGACGAAAGGATGGATGCGTCGAGCGATAGCGCTGTGAGCAGCATGGGCAGCGAGCGTGTACCATCCCTTTCGGATGGCGAATGGATGGAAACTGGTTCTAATTCCAGTCACACGCAAGCTGATTCCCATTATACTATGGATTATGCTAGGTGATTAAGTTATAAGAGCCGAATGATCAAACAGCTTCGTTTAGACGACGGGACATCTATTTGTTTCATTTTATAATATGGCACATTTCGTTTCTCACATCCTCTTCATATACGCAGAATAAAATTTTATTAAACTGAGAATTCAAAATTGTAATAAGAGACGAATCCCCTTCGATGCAGAAGAGAATAAAAATTCCGAGTAATTCTTTTCATTTCTGGAGAGCCTGTCGTAGACTATTGCAAAGATTTATTTTTCACAATACAGCACGACGGTGAATAAAAGCCACTTTATATCTGTAAATACAACGATTGATGGGAAAAACCAGCCCGTCTTCTAAAGGTTAAAACAATCGTCATACATTAATGATTTTCGTATAGTAATGTGAGATCGTGTTTTCACGTTTAGCAAATACCGCATGTCGTACGACTGCAGCTATTCCGTTTCCGGGAGGAACGCTGGTTCTCCAAGATGCCAAACGGAACGTACTATGCCTCCAGTTGCTCAGAAAAAGCACCAGATGTTTGCGAAACGATATTTTCAGGAACAAGGAACTGGTTAGTTTATTAATAAACAAGCATTCCTATGCGGCAACGTCGTATGCAATTAAAACTGAATGAATGGACTTTACATCTGTTTTTTGAACATGCAGGCTCTCCTCTCGGAGCAACAGCACATCCGACCACTCCTATGAAGTATGACTATGATTCGCACACAGTTGGTGCTGGTGCACCGGGAAATGCCTATTCCGGCCCGATCGAGGGTGCAGCTGGCCCTCAACCTGAAATCAAATATAGTTGTAGCGTAGATTTCACTCGTCATCAATCAGGTAAAGCACACGTACAAAGTCTTTTTATTTCTAATTATACCTATATGGAAGTCGATGATACGTCAAATTACGTATTAAATATAATAGATTCGATGAATATTTTCAGGACGTTCAGCTGTCGAGCATGTTCATCATAATCACACGTACCATATGCCTGCTGAAAGTTCCGGATCTCTGCAACGTCCAGTTTCTCGTGATAAAAAAGGTATCAAGATCAAAATTCTATATAATTCGTATAATATAATTATCATTGTTTATCGTTGATGTATAATATTTTTTTTTTTTTCGTTCGTTCGTTCGTGACTGTTTGCAGTACGTAAGAGCGAGGGGGAGGAACACCTAACTAGAGATGAGAAGAGAGCAAGAGCATTGAACGTCCCTATTCCGGTGAACGACATCATTAATCTTCCAATGGATGAATTTAACGAACGTCTCAGTAAATACGATCTCAGTGAAGCTCAATTGTCTTTGATACGTGACATTAGAAGACGGGGCAAGAACAAAGTTGCCGCTCAAAATTGTCGTAAGCGTAAACTAGATCAAATCATCAGCCTCGCTGACGAAGTGAAAGAGATGAGAGATCGCAAGATGAGGCTTATTCGTGAACGAGAATTTATGCTCATCGAGAGGCAACGCGTAAAAGACAAATTTAGCCAACTTTATCGTCATGTATTCCAGGTTCGTACATTCCATTGATTATTCGTTCAGTTTTTACTGAAAACTAATCTTCTATTATTATAATTTATAGTCGTTGCGCGATCCTGATGGTAATCAGTATCATCCGTACGAGTATAGCCTTCAACAATCTGCTGATGGAAATGTATTGTTAGTGCCAAGGAATCAGACGAATCCTCATCATCCACGTTCTACGGCAATGGAACCAAAAACAAAGCCTGATCCTGAACATAAAGAGTGAAATTATCAAGAAACGTTTTGAAACTTTTGATAATGATGAGAGAAGCTGTATTTTCTTCCCACGATGGCCGCACTTTTGCGATGCGAACGTAAATGCGGTGCTGAGACAGAAAATCACTTCTGATTTTAAATATCACAATGAAGAGTTCGCGTAGAAAGCTTATTGCTCGACATTTGATATATTTCATAATGTTCAAATAAATGAAGAATTTTTCAAAAATTTCGCAAAGGCTCACATTGAGTCACATGTTTTTTTACGACTGGAAAATAATCACCAAACGTAAAAAATACCTATTGTACATATAGTTTTAAATCATAAATAAATCGATAAAATCTGCGACTAGAAAAAAGTGGTAGACAATTCTTATAAAAGTCTATGTTATATTTTTAAATATAAAATTTTTATTCGTTACTTTAAATAAAACGACGAAACATGAATAACGAATGAAAACATGAATTTATCTTTTCAGAAAAAAGAAAGAATTCAAATGTCATTTTTTTTTTCGTATTAAAATTCAGTGGATCCCTATGATTCAATTAAAATAACTTTCTTATAATTCTCTTTTGTTACTTTTATAACACAAACGTGTTTTCATTTTAAATATATGTATATGTACATATTTTTTACGCACCGTGATTATATTATATATACCATATTTGCCTTTTTTACAAAACGCAATTGTTCAGTTATGATTATATTATATATATATATATATATATAAAACTGACACAGATATTAACTGTCTACGATTACGTCAAAATGTGGCTATTCAATATCATTTTTATTTGTTAAATTTCAATATAAAATTATATAAACTTGCCAAACTTCATAAATATTTTAATAGAAATAAAAAGTCATTGAGTTTGACGCATAATTCGATAGAGAGGAGATAAAATATATTTACGCGAATATTGCTAGCGAAATAAATAGTTGATCCGTTTATAATTTGCAACGATAAAAGTCAGGAATGCAAAATTAAACCTGAATTTAAATTGGAACATTGAAACAATAATAAAGATATGTTAAGGATATCGAATAATGTATATTGTTCTATAAACTGTTTAGTGTTCTGTACAGAAAACTGCTCCAAAAATGTTAAATTTCAATCCGTTCAAATGAAATATTAACAATAAATTGTAACATAAAGTGATAAAGATATTTAGCAATTAATGTGACTATGTGGATACTTCTAACGCAATGTGTTGTATTGCTACAATATTAATAATAGTATTGTTTGAAATATGAACGAAAATATAACAAATACACATATTTTTATAAAGTAAGGGACAAATAAAGTTTAGGTATTTCACATTTGTCTTTGTATGTATATATTAATATAGTTAGAATAATTTTCTATAAATATTATACATGTATAAATATCGAACATATGTATTTATGTATGTACATGTATATATATATAAATACATATATGCAGAGTAACAATGAAACATACGCTATAAGATTAAAAACGAGAAAGAAATACTGTTTACGCCGACAATTTATAATAGTCAAGTCTTTATTAACATTTACACAACTGTATTTATATTATTGGGTGTAGGCTGCCTTTACGTACTGTATTTAGCGAGTGGAGATCACGTTGTTAAGAATTGCTACAGAAAGAATAATTTGCAATTACTCTGTTCGAGAATTGTACAAACGAACTAGATTTATACAAATCCTCAATTCTATCTGATCACATTGTCATTTTAAGATCTCCCATGTCATTAAATTTCTACATTGTATAAATAAAGCTGAATAAACCTTTGGGGAAATTACTGTATACATTTTAATATAATATATGCATGATGTTTATCCATCTTCGCACTATTTTTAAAAAATTAAGAGTTTGAGGAAAGTAGGATTAATTTTTAACTATGGAAACCATTGTATCCGCGTAATTATGATGTTGATAAATGAAAATAACTTTTACAATAAAAATGTTATATAATATATTTCTACGTAAAAGAAGTAATATAAGACTTTCAATAGGACAAAATTTGAAATTTTCTAGGAAGTTACAATGTTATAGACCAAGAGCATCGAAAATAGTCTGATAATTTTGCAATTTTCAATTCTGGTCAGCTAATACTATTTTCTTTCTTTGGTACTATTTTCTTTCTGTGCAATATATTTTTAAAAACTTGTTCCATTTATTACATGTAATGCTGGAATATGTAGAATAACTAAGTAACTAAGAATAACTAAGTAGAATAACATAACTAAGTAAAAAAATATTTTTTCATAGTATTATAACAAGGAAAACTAAAAATATTATACAAAGATTATAATGTAATAGTGATTATATATTTCTCAAGATTTTAAGGACTTCTGCATATCACNTCCATTTATTACATGTAATGCTGGAATATGTAGAATAACTAAGTAACTAAGAATAACTAAGTAGAATAACATAACTAAGTAAAAAAATATTTTTTCATAGTATTATAACAAGGAAAACTAAAAATATTATACAAAGATTATAATGTAATAGTGATTATATATTTCTCAAGATTTTAAGGACTTCTGCATATCACTTTTTTACTGACTAATAGTTAGAACTTCTCACTCCAACTTGTTTAAAATCTGTCAAGTTGAACGTACTTATGCATATTCCCTTTTAATTATAAATAGACTGTGTCTATAAACGAAGCACAAAAATATAGATATATAATTTTAAAAATAACACCATCTTCCATTCGACTGGCTCTAGATATACATATTATTATAATCGTTTTCTTCGTCATACGAAAAAATCGTATCGCTAATAATTATAAGGTAATCCATTTTATAATTATCTATAGAAATACAACATTTTTTTAATAAAATTACATTTTAAACACATAAATGTATCTTTCTTGAAAGTTATAATTTTTCTGTTATTCAATTTTTATTTAAAAATCTATGATGACTTATGATGATTAGTTTAAATCTATCTCAGTATTAATTTTGTACTAATTATTATAACTACTTTTTTTTCAATGCATTTTATAAATATTTACATATATTTTGTAACAAGAATAATTCTAGATATACTGTTATATCTCTGAGGTGTTAAAAATAAAGTATGTTCCAATGTGTTATTAAATATTTATCATTGTCATTTTTAATATATATATAAATATTTAATATTGTATCTCCTGTCTATCACAGATAAAATATTTTAAATCCAGATATTTTACATTTAAAATGTCTTTAATATTTTACATTTCAAATGTCTTAAAAAGTTTTGCAATTAAGTATTAGTAAATATATAATTCCTGAGATATTCAGATGTAATTACAAATTATCTTTCTTTTCAAACAAATCACTTGATGATTTTTTCAATGTTGTATTTCAAATATTAGTAAAATATTGATAGTTATTATGATATATGTAGTAGATAGTTGCTAAGAAACTAATGAAGTATTTACCAATGGCGCCTGAAGAATGGTTGAGACTCATTCAGAATGCTACGAAAACTGCAATTATCCAAGATGGTAAAATAATTTAAAAGTATATTAATATTACGTACTTAATGCTTTTGTTATGTATTGAATTTCTGTAAGAAAAAATTATTTAACGATTGCTTTTTTACATTTTTTTTAACGTATACTTTTAACCTTAAAGATGTTTGATCAATAAATGCACTGTTACTTCAAATTTTGTATTCCACATTCATGATAATGCCTTGAATTAAGCCTTACTCTATGATTAAGCTATATAATATATTGTATATAATATATTATTCATTTATAATATATTATTTATTAAAATGTAAATATACTTTATAAAATTACGTATATGAGTATGTATATATATGATTCTGTTGATCATGAACCTCCTGATGAACATATTGACATTTTTATTATTTTTGTTCATATATATTTTTATTTCTTTTGTCAGCAATACATTGAAATTATATTATTTCCGTAGCATGCTCTTAGAATTACACCAAATGTAATATTTCTGTATTTTTAGGAAAAAGAAAGGTCCATTTTTTAATGGAAGATGGCAGGGAAATGGTAGAAGAGTACCATTTGGAAACAAATGTTTTAGTAAAGAGAGCATGGAAGGAAAAAGGTAAACTTGGACAAGATGTAGGTTGGAAAGTAGAGATTGGAGATCCGGAACCTAAACAAAGTAATATTGAAATATATGGAATTCAAGAAAGTTCAAGTACTGTATGTAAAGTTTGTTTTGTGCAATATAAAATCACATATACATTGAAATTTTACATGTATATTAGGATGTAATCAATACTAATTACTACTATATATTTTTATAATAGCCATTTATTACAAGAAGAATTACAAAGACTGCACTTGAATGGCGCATAAGAAATTTGCCATATCCACAGAATGTATATGGTGTGACAGCAGAAGATGACAACACAATAACTGTTCGTACAACTAACAAAAAGTATTTTAAGAAGATAATAGTACCAGATTTGGAACGTGCTGGATTGAAAGTAGAACAGGACAGGATATCTTTCGTACATCAATTTAATACGTTGATTATTACGGTATGGAAAATGTCTAGACATTTAAATACACTTGGAGTACTTTTGTGTTTATTTTCTCTTTTTTTT
>NIPQ01093211.1:0-18621 GCA_002806875.1 Lepidotrigona ventralis hoosana
CATAAACAAGATTATTTTTATTTTGATATATAATTTCATTTGTATCTTTTTCAAATCTCTTAAAATTTTCCCTATTAAAACATATATTTAACATGCATTTTCAAATTTTACGCTTATTTACCATAAATGACATGTCCATGAAATATATAAATAATAGATGTTGCTTTACGACTTTCTTATAATAACAATAATTACTGTTTATGAATTATTTTTTATGTTTTTTACGTCTTAATTACGTTAGAATATAAAAAATAAAGGTATATATACTATATGAAATAGTATATGTTAATATTAACAGTATGGTCTAACTTTTTGAAAAATTAAATTAGAACTATTCGTTTATATATAAACTGTTTTTCACAATATATATCTTTACTATTAAAAATTTATATTGTTACATTAATGCATTAATTGTTTTGTGTACTAGACTTAAATTTCACTTTACATTTTATAACACTAGATGACGCTGTTTCTTCTTCAACATTACAATCTTTGTCTTCCATTTTCCAGTCCTTTTTGATGATATGATCACGGAATAGGTGAAGGTAAGTTAAGTTAAAAATACCAAAAATTGTTGATAAATTGTAATTATGTTAACATCTACTAATTAATTACTTTGTACGCATTTTTCTTTTTTAAACTCTTACGCTAACAGTAGTAATATTTCACTATTTATATGTATGAAAATTCAACACATGGCATGTTGTATAGGATAAAATGGTTGCAAATGTTTTCCAAAGAAATTATGCGAATATAATTTATCATAATTTATAATTTAACATTCATTCTGCTGATACGAAAAATTATTTACGTATTTTAAAATTAAATTAAAATAAATAAATTAAAATTATTTACGTATATGAGTATTATAAAAGTATCATATTTGTTTTAAATACAGTGACGTTGTACTGCACAAAAGCCTGAACATCAGATACAATCTATCACTGTTATCTCTTTGTTGTTTATACTTATTTATATCTATTTATACTTCTTTATATTTATTATTTCCTCATTATAAGTAGATAATAAATAAATAAATAAAACAAATAAATTTTTTGTTGTTTCGCAGTTACAAATTCATCATGCAGATATTTGTCAAAACTCTGACAGGAAAAACTATCACGCTCGAAGTCGAGGCGTCAGATACTATTGAAAATGTTAAAACAAAAATTCAAGATAAGGAAGGTAACGTTTGAAAAATATACTGAATATTCCTTCAATTTCTTTCAACGTTTCTTAAATCTTAAATTTGCATCTGTTTCAATTTTAGGGATTCCACCGGATCAGCAAAGATTAATCTTTGCTGGAAAACAACTGGAAGATGGTAGAACCTTGTCTGATTATAATATTCAGAAGGAATCTACGTTGCATTTAGTGCTTCGTTTAAGAGGTGGAGCGAAAAAGCGAAAGAAGAAGAATTACTCTACTCCTAAAAAAATCAAACACAAAAAGAAGAAGGTTAAACTCGCTGTATTGAAATTTTACAAGGTATATCATTAATCCTTCTAACTTTAATTTAATTGATTTGAATTGTAGAAAAACTCATTGAGGTTGGAGAAATTAGAAATAATAAAAAAAAAAACAAAATTTTAAATTTTGTTTAATAGGTGGATGAGAACGGAAAGATTCATAGGTTGAGAAGAGAATGCCCTATGGAACAATGTGGTGCAGGAGTCTTCATGGCCGCAATGGAAGACCGCCACTATTGTGGCAAATGCGGTTATACTCTTGTGTTTAACAAGCCAGACGACAAATAAATTTTACTTAATGAAAGAATTTTGTAAAGATAAAATTCTTTTGTAACTTGTTACTAATATATCAAATTAAATACCTTATATTATGTTGAAAAAAGTAAAATGTACTATTTATCGATATATTAGTCATATTAATTACATTATCAACAAAAACATTACATCACTAACAAAAAAACGCGATGTACAAGAAAACCTATCCTAAACTAACAAGTAAAACAAACAAGAAAATGTTACTATTGACGGGTATAATTAATGCCCGTGGTCACTATGCTCAAAATTCTGTGTCAAAAATTCTACGTAATGCAACCAATCACCCGTGTCGATTCGGATCTTTCATCCTACGACATGATTGGGTGACCAGAAGAAAGGAAAAGCATGCGACTCACGAATAGATGTAACAGACGTCACTATTACGTCGCTGTTGTGTATGCAGCATCCATACGAAGAAATCATGAAATCCATTAAATAATAAAGAGCTGAATCTCAGAAGTGGACATCGCAAGAACTCTGAAAAAAAAAAGTAATATTGCAATTTGCCTTTAAAGAAATATTTGGAAAGTTTTAAATAATAATTAATGACAATATTCAGTTAAAAAATAAAAAATTTCCAGATTCGATTTCCTAATTTATACTCACATTCTTGGCCTTTAAAATAGCAGTAGGTCCTTTCTCAGGAATGGGAAGATGAGGAAGAAGTGATAAACCTTTAATATATATAAAACATTAATTATTATTATATCTGTAAGATATAATAATAATACATATAATAAAATATATAATTTCTATAATATGATGGTTCAACAAATTTGAAATAATTAAACATTTATGAAAACTTTAATATAAAAATTAAAAATTAGACTCTATTTTCTAATTAACAATTATTTAAAAAAATACAAGTAATAAAACTAATTGGAGTACAATATGCAAAGATTCTTACATTCTTAATTTTGAAGCATATATCCTTTATACATATATCCTCGCTATATCCTTTCCAGAGAACAGGATAAAATGAAGTTTATGAATAATCTAAAACAAAAAAATTATTGAATTAAATAATGATTATTGATTATCTATCATAAATAAAAAGAGTATTCACTTAATACACATTTAAGATATTGTTATACACTATAAAATATTTTCTATTATTATTAAATATCTATAACTATTCTGTAATACAATTTGCAAAAAGTATAAATGTTTAACGTTTTAAATATATTTCGTACTAATCAAATATGGTGCGTTTTGTTTGTCAGTTAACCAAAGCTGCGCAGTATTCAAACGACGCAATGCGCAGAACACGTTTAAACTTGTCCCTCATTATTAACAATATATATTGGCTGAATATTAAATAAACGTTCATTTCCAATAAAAAGAGGAAATAAATACGTCTTCTTTTGTTAAAATAAATCAAATGTTACTATACCTCCATGAAAACATGTCATTAATCAACAGGCATTCTTTTGGATCTTGTGGCGTCCCCTGGATATTTCAAATTTTCGCAATCAATCAGTAATCTGTACAAAAGAAAATCAAAATTTTCAAATAAATGTGTGCATAAATTATATAGAAATGAAAGAAATCAAAGTCAAAGTGTTATTTTGAAAGCTCACGATACGAACTAAGATGATCCGAAAAAAGAAGATAATACGTAATATAAATTATATTTACTACCTTATTGGATTAAAACACACGTTAATTGAACGAAATTAAGCGTGGATACATAGCTTGAGAAAACGAAAATGACAATATGTTACGACACAGATAAATAGATACATCTTAACACTATGATTTCAAATAATGAACTAATCCCTTGCGCGTCGCGAACTAATTTGGAAGGGTGGGGGGCCGAATACGGGGAACGAACAGGATTGGTTGATTTATGGAGAAACAAACTATTCTAGAATATTTCGAACAGCAAGCATATCATATATATATAATATCGTATCTAGCGTATATACCGTATATATTTACAAATTTAATTTAATTTAATGAAATAGAATTGATTAAATTAATAAATGCAAATACGCGTGAAATTTTGTATAAAATAACTTAAACATTTTTATGAGTCATTAGTTATTATATATGAATATATACGTTTATTCAATCACCAACAATGATAATTAAATTGAATACAGTAAATATATCGTAACTTTTTGACATAATGCTTACAGTTCTAAATTATAGATTGGCAATACAAAAGCAAGTATATAATAATCCTTTTTAAATAATACTTACTGTTCTTAATCGTAGACGTATTCGATAATGTAAAAACGAGTTTAAGAACTATTAATTGTGATTTTTATTCGACATACCTCTCGCCTAAAAGTAACGCTTCTATGTTACAATTTCAATAGATCGATTGCGAGAAATATCGATTATGTTGGAATGAAGTAGAATGTAGTAAATTAAAGCAGAATAAAGTAGAATAAAGTAAAATGAAGCAAAATTACATCAAATAAAATGAAATAAAACAAAACAAAATTACTAAAATAAAATCATAAAAAAACAAAGTGATATAAATGAACGTATAGTCAGGATGGGACCTCAGACATGAACAAATAGAATTCAATTAATTGGAAAAGCAATTGTTTATATTATTAGAACATAAATGAAAACAATGCTCTTTTAGCAAATTAAAATACAATTATTTTTAATAGAAAATTTTTATTACATTACTTGTAAATTTTACAAAAGTTACATACTTATCTATTATGTTAATAAACCTCATAATTCAATCACATCATCTTTAATTTCTGTAAACTTTAGTAACTCTATATTATAAGTTTGTATTTTCTATATATATTTTTTAGTTTGATTTCAAATTTGTTCAATATAATCACAATAGTGGCTCAGTGCTAAGTAATATCTTTACTATTAAAGAATTTACATTGTTACATTAATGCATTAATTGTTTTGTATACTAGACTTAAATTTCACTTTACGTTTTATGACACTAGATGGCGCTGTTTCTTCTTCAACATTACAATCTTTGTCTTCCATTTTCCAGTTCATTTTTATGATCACGAAATAGGTGAAGGTAAGTTAAGTTAAAAATACCAGCAATTATTGATAAATTGTAATTATTTTAACATCTACTAATTAATTACTTTGTACACATTTTTTTTTTTAAAGTCTTACGCTTAATAGTAGTAATATTTCATTATTTATAAGTATGAAAATTCAACACATGGCATGTTGTATAGGATAAGATGGTTGCAAATGTTTTCCAAAGAAATTATGCGAATATAATTTATCATAATTTATAATTTAACATTCATTCTGCTGGTACTAAAAATTATTTACGTATTTTAAAATTAAATTAAAATTAATAAATTAAAATTATTTACGTATATGAGTATTATAAAAGTATCATATTTGTTTTAAATACAGTGACGTTGTACTGCACAAAAGCCTGAACATCAGATACAATCCATCACTGTTATCTCTTTGTTGTTTATACTTATTTATATCTATTTATACTTCTTTATATTTATTATTTCCTTATTATAAGTAAATAATAAATAAATAAAATAATAAATATTATAAGTAAATAATAAATAAATAAAACAAATAAATTTTTTGTTGTTTCTCAGTTAGAAATTCATCATGCAGATATTTGTCAAAACTCTGACAGGAAAAACTATCACGCTCGAAGTCGAGGCGTCAGATACTATTGAAAATGTTAAAACAAAAATTCAAGATAAGGAAGGTAAATATACGTTTGAAAAATATACTGAATACTCCTTCAATTTCTTTCAACGTTTCTTAAATCTTAAATTTGCAATTGTTTCAATTCTAGGGATTCCACCGGATCAGCAAAGATTAATCTTTGCTGGAAAACAACTGGAAGATGGTAGAACCTTGTCTGATTATAATATTCAGAAGGAATCTACGTTGCACTTAGTGCTTCGTTTAAGAGGTGGAGCGAAAAAGCGAAAGAAGAAGAATTACTCTACTCCTAAAAAAATCAAACACAAAAAGAAGAAGGTTAAACTCGCTGTATTGAAATTTTACAAGGTATATCATTAATCCTTCTAACTTTAATTTAATTGACTTGAATTGTAGAAAAACTCATTGAGGTCGGAGAAATTAGAAATAATAAAAAAAAAAACAAAATTTTAAATTTTGTTTAATAGGTGGATGAGAACGGAAAGATCCATAGATTGAGAAGAGAATGCCCTATGGAACAGTGTGGTGCAGGAGTCTTCATGGCCGCAATGGAAGACCGCCACTATTGTGGCAAATGCGGTTATACTCTTGTATTTAACAAGCCTGATGATAAATAAATTTTATTTAATTAAAAGAATTTCGTAAAGATAAGGTTTTTTTTCATAACTCTATACGTCTATTGAATTAAATAACCTCATATAATCTTATATTGTGTATTATTTTGTTATTATTTTTCATGATATTTTATACTCTTTGTACTTCTATTATTTTTATAATGTTAGTGGAAAAAAAAGAATTTTATTAAATTAATGCAAAAAATATTTACCTGACAAAGTTCTGGATGTGTTTCCCTAAAACTAACGCTTTTACAATACATTCTCATTCATTTTATTAGACATTTAATTGCATACTTCGCCGTTTCACTGGCGCTGTAATAGAAATATGACAAGTAAGGTTAAGTGTTTGTATCATATTGTGTAAATAGTAAACACATAAATAAATTTGTCTTTATTTTCATGAGTATAAAATAATCTATAAGCTATTCATACATTGTATATTGATTATATATTCTATGTTATAATACTACTTTTTGATTTTTAAAAATATCAAAATGAGGCAACAAATAATTGACACGAAAATTAACTTACACACATCTGGTGAAGCTGATGAATGCCTTTTTGAATATTTACACGCTGAGATGGTTAATTATGCTCTGAGTAAATCATGTAAAAATAAGGTATTTATAGAAAATACAATAAATTTAATAACGATTTGATAATTTCGTTTAATCTGGTGTTATGTAAGTGTTTAAGTATGTGTATCCTTATTTTATATTTTACTGATACGTGTATAGCTGTGTAACAAAATGTTCTTTTATACAAAATTTTTTAATAAAAAATTTCAATATTTTAAGATTAAATTTCAATATTTTAATATAGTAGTAAAACTAGTCACGAGTCACAATCCATTTAAAAATACATATTACTAAATGAAATATATACAAAAAAGTATTTTATTTATCTGTAAACGTATAATTAGTATATTTTAAATTCTAAAAACCTATGTTATTTATTATAAAAAGAAACCATAAATGCTTAATGATTTTTTTACAATATTATTGATATGAATAATAATTATTAATTTTTTAATACATCAGAAGTTATAGAGTTCAATATTAATTTGTTTTAATATTTAGATTGATTAAAAAATTTTTAAATTATAAACATTATAACTTTAACATCTTATTTATAATAATTTAATTAACTTGTTATTAATATATAAAGGAAGGGGAAGAAGAGCTATCGCAACTAGAATGGATGGGATTCAGTGTTGGGTACAGAATTATTGAACGATTGACACGTGAATGGAATCGATTCAAAGATGAATTGGATATGATAAAATTTATTTGTACTGATTTTTGGTCCAGCCTTTATCATAAACAAATTGACAATTTAAGAACAAATCATCATGGTGTATATGTATTACAAGACAATTCATTTCGATTACTGAATAAAGTAGGTACTAACAGTAACAAGCAATATCTTCAAGAAACTCCACGCTTATTGACATTTACTTGTGGACTTTTAAGAGGAAGTTTAGCAAATCTTGGAATTATTAGCACTGTTAATGCAGAAATTTCTACATTACCAAGTTGTAAATTTCATGTACAAGTTCAAAGAATTTAATATTAATAAACAAAGCAGAATATGTATAATAAAAGTTCATGCATGTTATGAAAGAGTATATCAAATAGTTGGATTTTTCATAAGTAAAAATAAAAAATTAGATCAAAATCAGAAAAGAATATTATTTGTAATATCATTATAAAAAGTAGTAGTCTTGCAAAATAAGTTTTTCATATTAATTTCACAAATAAAATAGTTTTATGTTTTAGCTATAATAGGTGATACATTAAAACATACGTTTTATTTATATTTTGCAAATCGTATATTTTAATATATAAATTAAATATGTAAAATTAGTTATCTAATAGTTCTACATTTTTAAGTATTTGTACTTTAAACGCAATATGCATTTAATTTAAGTTACTAAGTACATCCAATTTGTATTTGTAGTATAATAAAAATAAAAAATATAGAAAATACAATTGTAATCAAATAATTCATTAAAATAATTTTAAAATTGATTTAATAATTATATGTTAATATCTAAGATTTAAGTTGTTAAATAATTATTAGATACTGTACCGTTATTTTTGGTAATAAAGTTTAAAATATGAAGCTGGTTTACAATCCCAACAAAAGCATCATTACATTTATCATCTAAAATTACTGCATATGGTTCTTTTTCAAGTATTCGTGATAAATATCCAAGAGATGCTGAATATTTAACTTTAACATATTGTTTAATCATAGTCTTTTCTACAAAATCTGTACATTTTACTGTACCAGATATTATATTTGACATAAGTTTATTCAAACTAATAACACCTTTTATATGTATATTATTATCGCTAATAAGTAATAATTGTAAATCTGCTTTCTTAATCATATGAATAGCTTCTTGACATGTTATTGTATTTTCTTTCAATAAAGATTGTTTATCAAAAGTTAAGTTCGAAAGTTTCATATTCCACCACCATTTATTTGTTTCATTTTGACATATGGGTTGCTGTAATTCATTATTCAATCAATAATTTTATAATGAGAAGATGCATATAAAAATTATGATTTACCAAAAATCCTTTAGCTTCCATCCAATGGTCTGATACAAATTTAGTTAAATAATTCCGTATTCCGTCAGGTAAAATAATAACCATACGTTTTTCTTCAGGAACGTCTTTAGCTATTTTAAGAGCAGCTGCAAGTGCAGCACCACTACTAGCACCGCACAATAAACCTTCTTGATGTATAAGCTTTCTGGCAGTATTCAATGATTCATAATCGTCAGTTTTTACCCATTTATCAATAACACTATAATCTAACACTGTAGGTATAAAATCATAGCTAAAAACAATTTTATTTATTGATCATTTAACATGGAAAAAAATATTATATTTCAAATATAATAGAATTAATAAAGTATAAATATAATAGAATTATAATAAAATATAATAAAATAGAAAAAAAATATTATACCCAATTCCTTCTACTTCATAAAAACCAATTTCATCTTTTGATTCTGGATCTAAAATACTTCCTTTGGGATCTGCAGCAATAATTTTTATATCTTGTGATAATTCTTTTAGTTTTCGTCCTACACCTGAAATAGTACCACCTGTACCCGCACCAGCTACCAAATAATCTAATTTTCCATCACACTGTTTCCAAATTTCAGTTGCTGTTTGATCATAATGGGCCAATGGATTTCCAGGGTTAGTATACTAAGCAATATAATATATTATAAATATAAAATAATAAAATATATAAAATAATAAAATATATATAATATAATATAATATAAAATATAATATAAGATATAATATATAATATAATATAAAATATAATATAAAATATAAAATATAATATAATATACTAGATAAACGCAAGTACATACATGCAAGATATTACCTGATCAAGAATAATGCTATTTGGTATTTCTTTCTGTAATTTTTGTGCAACTCTAATATGTGCTTCCGGACTATCCCAACTTGCTTCCGTTGGAGTTCGAACAATTTTAGCACCAAGTGCATAAAGTGTTGATACTTTCTCATCAGACATTTTTTCTGGCATAACAATAATGCATTTATATCCTCTAACTGCAGCAGCCATTGCTAAACCAATTCCAGTATTACCACTTGTAGGTTCGATGATAGTAGATCCTGGTTTTAGTAGACCTGCCTCTTCTGCATCTTGAACCATTCTATATGCAATTCTATCTTTTACAGAACCACCAGGATTAAGAAATTCACATTTTACATCTAAAAATAAAAATTATTTATTACATTATATAACACCATATTAAATGAACAAAATTTATACTAACACATTTCACATTTAATTCCGTAAGATTTGGGAATATTATTTAGTTTTATGAGAGGAGTTTGTCCAATAGTAGTTAAAATATCGGGAAGTATCTTAGTATGATTGCCATTTCTGAAATAAAAAAAACATATATTAATTAAATAATAAAAGTAACATTCAATTTTAAAGAAAAATCCATAAAATATGAATTTTTATATAAGAAAGTAGATAATTATAAAATATATTACACAAGTATTAAGAATAACAATATTGCATTTTACTTCAAATTTTCAAATAATTTAAATGTAATGCAAAATTATTGCCTAGCAAGAGGTAGTTCTTAATTTTAAAAAATAAATGTAATAAAAAAGAGAAAAAAAATATTGAACAATCTTTTCTCTGGTTATTTGAAAATTTTAAATTAAATATTTCAAAAATGTATTTTTTAAATAATTTATTTCAAGTTGCACTGTTAGGTGGCGCTTATTTTACAAAATTGAAAAAAAAATTATAAATTATAGCTCTTTGCTTGTAATTTAAAATTTATATATAGAGACTGATCATTCATAATCATCATCATCATCATCATCATCATCATGATATTAGTTTAATAATATACTAACGATGAACAAATGTAAAAATAAAATTTTTAAACATACACACGCATTATGATGAATGAAAATAGAAAACATATGTTCTTGTAATATATCCAGTATTCTTTTGTATCGAAAAACGTAATATTTATTTACAAAAAAATATAACCTACATGAATAAAAAAATAAAATAAATCAATTATATAACGACGACGACGATATTAGATTTACATTTGATGATTAGACTTTCTTATTCAATACTTGTTCGACAACATGATCAAATAAATACAAATTATTACGTTGGTTACGTCCTTTTTATATCGCAAAATATTATTTACAAATTATGATCTTCCCATTTAGTATGTATTTGAAACAATAATTTCAATTAAGTGCTACACAATGCTTCTAGTCTTTTTTTTTTCTTTTGTTATAATTTTGTTATAAACTTACTCCATTCTACACGTATGCGGCGAATTTGTTGCATTTAATTTCCACGTGCATCCACTGGATCGATTAGGTTTCGTAAATTCCATGATCAAGATTTAAATTACACTTTAATTTTCTTAAATTCAATCAAAATGGATAAGTGCAAGGGGCGATGAGGTGTTTCAAGATTAATAAAAGCAACTACTTGCAACGGACTTGTGCTACATGGCTTTTGAAATAGTCTTCAATCACTGAGTAACAGCGCGGCGCGATAATGCAACAAGCACAAGCACTAATATTTCCTGATAATCATAACGTCGTTTCGCTTTCAGCTAATAACACGTCTTATCGCGTATGAAATATACAATTTTTTTCGAAATATAAAAATAAAACGTGCAATTATTTGACGAATCTGCGGTCATTCATGAAAACCATTATGTAAATATAATCGCATTGAAAACATTGCGCTATCAATACTGAATTATTGATTATTTCTTAATAATCTATATATTATATATCGCACGTGAAGAAAGTCCCGAAAAAATTTTGTTACTTATTAGCGCGTACTTATTAACTGTGTTACATTAACACAAATATATTAATTTGAAAAGGAAAAAAAAAAGAAAAATATGCAATTACAAAGACAACACTACAATTAGATTCATAAGATTTGTTCAATCCGTTAAATAGTTCATATATCCTATTCTATTTTTATGCCACTAGATGTTAACTAAATTACTACATTGTGTTTATGTCTACTACATTCGTCGTAATTTTTTTTGAAAATTTTAATCTCTACATCACTACTGGAACAAGGGACATAGTATTTCAATATGGTGGGTCGTTTTTGAAGTACGTGCTCTAGTGTTTTTTGTTTCTGTTTTAAACAGAACGATACCCATTGATAAAGATCTTGATAAGAAAGTGGGAACTTGATGATTGAAAATCTTGATAGGAACATACAAGTTTTGCGTGAATGACAATTGATGCATACTCCGTAACAGTTCATGTTTTTACTTGAAATGGATTATCATTGCCGCAACGTTCGTAAAAAATCATGCGTATGTTATATTTCCAAATGTATTAACAGTGAAAACAGTGCACTATATTATTGGTATACTGTTGTATTGTAATGTTATCGTTCTGTACTGTGACAAGTTCGTAGATCCATCAGACAAAATTTATAAATATATTGTATAATTATTATGTACTTTGAAGTGGAGTCTGTCCAAAAGTATCCAACTACAAACATGTATGTAACTTTTTACACTAATGTTCTTATCTGAATTACTTTATGTTTTTGTATTCTTTGTTCAATTGTTTGTTCTTATTTTAAAACAGCTGTTTCAGTGTGCCTCTTATTTTGAATGATTTGCAATTTTATTTCAATAGGAACAAGTCGGTGGAAGATTTGCTAATATCTAGCCGTGAAGTTATGACTAATGTAAGCTCCACCGGCTTAGAAAGTCAAAATCCAACAATGAACATAGGTAATGGTATATCGGATAATGTTCAAGAGGCATGTACTGGCAGTGGAGAAAAAAATAGCCCAGTTTCAAGTCCAAATTTGTCTCCACGTCCTAGTCCAAAAGTACGTAATAAACGAGATCACTCCAAAGCAAATCATGATTCAAATACCAAAGAATCTAATAATGTGAACAAACTTGATGATCAGGTATATGTAAGATATTACTGTGGAAATATGTTCCATTGCAAAATTTTCTTTGTTTCAAGATAATTTGTGTTTCATCTTAAAAACATGTAGCAACAACAGGATGTGACAAACAAATCATCAGATTCTTCCCAAACTGTGAAAAGTTCGCACGATGGGAAGAAGGAAACACGGAGTAGTGAACGAAATAAAAAGAAATCTTGGTATCACGTTTTATATCCAACGTACAAATCTAGATCAGATGACTTTAAGCGTATTTTTAAAGATGTGCCGGATGATGAAAGATTAGTCGTTGGTAAGTAATTAATTTTAATATACAGTAAATCATTATTGATGTGTATTAAGTAATAATTTTTATTATTATAATAATATTAATATTAATCACATTAGATTGCAAATATGTGTGCGTAACAGTACATAATTTTTAGATTATTCATGTGCACTCCAGCGTGAAATATTAGTTCATGGAAGACTCTATGTATCTCAAAATTATGTGTGCTTTTATGCAAATATTTTTAGTTGGGAAACTCTAGTATGTTTACGTTGGAAGGATGTTACATCTATTACCAAAGAAAAAACTGCACTTGTGATTCCTAATGCAATTTTAATATGCACTGCCACTGATAAGTTTTTCCTAACATCTTTTGGTGCAAGAGATAAAACATATGTAATGTTGTTTCGTGTATGGCAAAATGCTCTTATTGGCGAGGTATGAAAATTATGTAAAATATTTATAACATTACAAAGTAATGTTATTAGAAAACAGTGCAAATATTTATTTAAATTAATTTCATTAAAATAATTGTTAATATAACTAAATATTTAAATATGTAATTGTTTAAATAAGAAATTAATTGTTCAAGCCAATGAATGCACCTGAAATGTGGCAACTTGTACATTCTTGTTATGGAGATGAATTGGGTTTAACATCAGATGATGAAGATTATGTTCCTCCATTACCACCAGCTGATGAAGAGAAATTATCAACAAGATTATCCGTAGAATCTTTTTCTGAGGTAATTTATATATATATCAAAGATTAATGCAAGATGCTTTTTCAATTAGTGTAAGATTTTTATTTTTCAATATCCTGCAGTGAATTTAATTTCATTGTTCTGATTTAAATTAAAGGTAGAAAGTGGCAATGTAGAACATTCAGTAATTGGAGTGCCAGATACAATCAGTGAAATAAAAGCAGAAGTTCATCATTTGCCTCGACCAGATCCTATTATTGATGCAACTGACCTGAGTGATACAACAGAAAGTGAAGCAGAAAAACATGCATGTAAGTTTTTAATAGTAATGCTTTTTGTAATAGAAATCCTTTGTAAATAAAATTTCTCTACTACAGAAGAATATAATATATTTGAACATAATATATATTTTATAAGTTCATAATTTTTAAAGATGTACTTATTTTTAATATTCTAATTTTATAAAATAAAAAATATGCCATGTATAATTTTATAGGTATCAGATAATTTTTTAATAATTAGTTTAATAATGTGTATTTAAAAAAAATTAAAAAAAATATAAATTATAACGTATATTATGTTTTTTAGATTAATAATAAATATATGTATATTTAAATTATATATTAAATTCATATAATTATTTAGTTGTAAATTTTGTTATACATTTGTTTTATTTACCTTATAAATCTAAGAAACATAATATTAAGATAAGTCAAAATATAGGCCCAAACATGTCAATAAATAATTTCGTTGTATAAAATTACTATTTTTGTTCTATAAGAGCAAGTAATAATATTTATAATGAAATTAGTTGCATATTATTACTTTTATCCAATTACTATTGGAGAATTTCTTTGAAACTAGTATTTTACTACCTATAGTAGTATTTACTATATATTTTAGTACATATAGTAGTATTTTACTACATATATTTATAATAGTTATTATAGACAGTTTTTAAAAACAAGACTGCTTGGTTATTCTTCCAACATTTCATTAAAACTAGAGTTAAAAGGTATAGTTATATGTAACTTGTACATGATAAAAATATCATTTAAGAATTATATATCTAATAATTATGTTTTATAACATTTTACTTTAAAATTATATTGCTAGCTTTGTTAACAGTAATGAAATTATTTTCCATAGTATTATATAAATGTTAAATTATGATTTCAGTAAAATTAGGTGTTCGAAGCAGTATAGTATGTACTTCACCACATGAAGGTCGTCAAATAAGCAAGGCCACGCTTCCTGTTCACATTGATCAATTATTTACCTTATTGTTTACAAATTCAAAATTTTTCTTAGATTTTCAAACTGCTCGTAAAACTACTGGTAAGATATAGAAATTACAAAAAAATATTTACAAAAAAATCTATAAGAATAATGTAACTAAAATGTAGAAATACTTTTGCAATTTACTTCTTTTTGACATAAAATCTTAATTTATGGCATTATCTTATCAATTTTTTTGTTTATTTAGATTTAGTACAATCAGAATGGACTCAAAATGAACAAACTGGTCAAAAAGTTAGAAATCTGTCATTTACAATAGCACTATCTCAAGCAATTGGACCAAGAACTTCTCATATTTCAGAAACTCAGGTTACTTTCATGAAACTGTTATTTGTTAATTAAATATATATTTATTACGGATTGCTTAGATATTTCAGTTATACATAATGTTGACTTATAATGAATTTTTAGATTATGTTGCCATGTAGCAGACCAGGTCATTTGTACAGCATTGATGTAGAAAGCGTGAATGCTGGAATTCCATATGCAGATTCATTTTCTGTATTAATCCACTATTGCATTATGAGCATTTCTGAAAATGAAACAAGTATTGTAATTTATGCTCAAATAAAGTACAAAAAGAATGTATGGGGTTTTGTAAAAAGTAAGAATTTATCATATGTGTTGATTTTATTTATAAATGGTAATTATATATCTTAATCAATAAACAGGCGTTATTGAGAAAAATTGTTGGGCTGGATTAGATGAGTATTTTTCGAGCTTAATAAAAGCGTTAACTATGGAATGTGAAGAAAATAGTGGAAGTGGAGGAGTAAAAAGAAAAGCAAGAAGAAGACGTCGTCCTGGTATTTCTTTACAAACTCATTCCTCAGATCATACGTCTTCCACTCTACAAAATTCTTTAAATTTGCCACATATTAACGATAATACTGGTATGAAATCAATGGTACACTAATCTATTAAAATATAAAATTAGAAATATGGTATTCGTACCTTAAAAATAACATACAAATTTTTATGTGCAGTTCCTGCTACTCGAGGTGACTCTAATATGATAATTAGTTCAATGCTGTTGATTGCTGTCTTATGTTTGATGATAATTAATGGTTTATTATATTATAAATTATGGAGTTTAGAAGAAGCAGCAGCCTACACTATTATGGATTTACATGTATTAAAGTATGTATTATTCATATTTTATAGTATTTAATTCATGTTTATGTTAATATTTAAAATGCTTTAATGTGTAGAAATACACCAAAAACCGATGAAGATTGGATTCACTTATTACAACAACAAGAAAGTTTGCATAATATAGAAATGAGAAAATGGCAAAGAGTATTACATACTGCTGCACAATTGCTTAGACAAGTAAAATATTTTCAAAATGTTTTATATATACAAAATTATAATATTGCATATAATCAAAATTTTTTTTTTAATTTTAAAGACAGAAGAATCGTTAACAGAATTACAAATGAGTATTCATCCAACTGCGACAGAAAAAATGTTCTCTGTGTTGAAACCGAGCTTGAAAACCTTTAATTCACGTACAGAGCAGCGAACTCATTCAGAAATGTAAAAAAGAATTATGTAAAAATATCCCGATAAAGATAATGTAAGTATTATGATGCGATAAGTCATTAAAAAAAGTCATGATTCTAGTAAACTTTAAGTGTACTTAATAAGAAGAATATTATACCAATTATTGTTGCACTTGCTATGTACTAACTTATAATTAGGTACACAAGTGCGCTCTGTGATGATGACAATTGTTGATAACTCCAAATGCACAATACACATACAAACTATTTATGATCAATAGAAACTGCAATTTAAATTTGTTTGTTTTTATTATTTTCAATGTTTCCAGTTTACATTATATGTAAAAAATTTTTTTATATAGGATATTAAATTAAGCTAAGTTATACTTTTAATATATTCTTATCATACACAACAAAAAGGAATAAATAATTTTTAGAGCATTATTGTATTGCAAATATTTTTTGCATTAATTTAATAAAATTCTTTTTTTCCACTAGCATTATGAAAATAATAGAAGTACAAAGAGTATAAAACATTATGAAAAATAATAATAAAATAATAAATAATATAAAATAAGATTATATGAGCTTATTTAATTTAATATATGTATAGAGTTATAAAAAAGAAACTTTATCTTTACGAAATTCTTTTAATTAAATAAAATTTATTTGTCGTCTGGCTTGTTAAATACAAGAGCCGCATTTGCCACAATAGTGGCGGTCTTTCATTGCGGCCATGAAAACTCCTGCACCACACTGTTCCATAGGGCATTCTCTTCTCAACTTATGGATCTTTCCGTTCTCATCCACCTATTTAACAAAATTTAAAGTTTTATTTGTTTTTTTTTATTATTATTATTATTTATAACTTCTTCGACCTAATGAGTTTTTTTACTTTTGTGTTTGATTTTTTTAGGAGTGGAATAATTCTTCTTCTTTTGTTCCACCTCTTAAACGAAGCACTAAGTGCAACGTAGATTCCTTCTGAATATTATAATCAGACAAGGTTCTACCATCTTCCAGTTGTTTTCCAGCAAAGATTAATCTTTGCTGATCCGGTGGAATCCCTAAAATTGAAACAATTGCAAATTTAAGATTTAAGAAACGTTGAAAGAAATTGAAGGAGTATTCAGTATATTTTTCAAACGTTACCTTCCTTATCTTGAATTTTTGTTTTAACATTTTCAATAGTATCTGACGCCTCGACTTCGAGCGTGATAGTTTTTCCTGTCAGAGTTTTAACAAATATCTGCATGATAAATTTGTAACTGCAAAACAACAAAAAATTTATTTATTTTCCGCAGTTTGAAATTTTTATGATGAAGATATTATCTACTTAGGTTATTTATGAAATTTCATTAAAAGTTATTTAGAGAAATATTCCAAGGAATTGAGTAACAAAATTTTTATTATAAATATCAACATACAAACAATACAATTCACAGAAATAATTTATACGAGCAATACAGCATTAATGCATCCATCATTTTCAGGATTATTTGTAACTTGTGCATATTTTCCCCAAACTACTTTCCCAGATTGAGTTACAAGACCTAATTCTGAAATGTTTATTTCAATAATTGTTCCTTTTGTAATGACACCTAAACTTGTATACATTGGTGAACTTGGATTCTTCTTAACGCCAATAATTGGTAAACAAAATGTGGCTTTTAATTCAGGATGAGTCACATGTGCTTTTTTGAAACGGAGTGCCATTGGTCTTATGAATCTCTCAAATTTTGGTGGTTTTCTAGTAAAGTTCTCGCCAACAAACGTTACTTTTGTTACCATTCTTTTCCAAGATTTACGTTTAGACTTTCCAGTTCTCATTACTTTAAAAACTTCAGATTCTGACTGTGTCTTAACTTTTGGTATTGGTACATCCCATTTTCCAACTTTTTCTTTACGTTTCTGTTTTATCATGTTTGATAATATTTTTGCATCTTTCTTAACATCACGATCCAATAAATATACAGGTAGCGCTCCTTCTGGTACATTGGATGATTTTTCTTTCACTTTCTTTTCCATGTGGGATTTGATTTTCTTTTTCATTTGTATCTTCTCATTTCTCCGTTCCTTATTGAAAATCTTTGCTTTTATACCACGCAATGTACGAGCACGTTCTGCTCGTTTATGAGGCTCTCGAGCCTCTCTTTTTCTCTTTCTTTCCTCATAATCCAAGCGTCGTCCATACAGTTTACGATGTCTTTCAATATATTCGTTCTGCGGCATGATGGATGTTGATTTTTTTGACTTCTTTTATCTGCAAATTTTTTTTTTTTTTTTTTAAGAAACACATTTAAAA
>NIPQ01093216.1:5118-20955 GCA_002806875.1 Lepidotrigona ventralis hoosana
TTGTTTCCTCTAGTTCTTCTTTTGTTTTTTGTTTTTTCTCTCACTCTTCCCTGTTCTTTTTTCTTTTTTTGCAAAAACTTTAAAACCGATAAACCATTATGGAGGGGGTGATGCAGAAAGCTGAAGAATTTCGCTTCAGTGATTTGGCTGATCGTACACCGGAAGTGGGCCACGCGTGCCTCAGGAAACAGATGAGCTGTCGACGTAAAGTCTTTTTTTTTTTTTACGCGACAGAGGAAGTCAAAGTGACAAATTTGTCTTTCACTTTAACTATCCGAAATAAACGTTATTTTTATCATTTTGTGTCACCCCGTCTCTCGGCTTTTCGATGAAATTCGTTGAAGATTTGCATTTTTCCCATTTTCAGGGAAAGAAAAAATTGAAAAAAGAAAACGTTTCTTCATTCTTTTTCCAGATACCGTTTCTTTTATTGCTTTTGGCTATTTCTGATAATTTTATTTTATTTTATAATTTATAATTTTATTTTTCTGATAATTTTATTTCGAACGAGTAATAATGTCTCTCTTTTGAACTGAGAGAAGAATGTTCGTTCTTCTATTTGGAACTAGAAATTTTATTTCATGGTTGAAAGAAGCGGAAAATTTATGTCCATGTCACATGTTCTTATTTTATAGTTGTATGTTTTTAATTATAGTTGCAGTACATAAATATACTAGGCAAACGAACGGATATTTTATTTTATTTTATGAGGGAACAAACTGAAAATCTAAAAATTATTAATTATATTGTAATTATAATATTGATGTTAAATTATTAAATCATATTATAATATTAAATCATATAAATTATTAAATCATATTATAATATTAATATTAAATTATTAGATAACTAATTAATTACAATTTCGAAAAAGAAAATCGAAAAACCATAATTATTAATTTAATTTCCAATAATTGCATTATTTTGTTACATGTTTCAATTGAGGAATAAATTTGAAAGTATTAACAGAAATTCTGATAGTAGACAATTCTAATTGTAATCTATCATATTAGATTGCGTTATAAATTTCATGACAAATAAAATGAAGAAAAATACGAAGCAGTTTGATACCATGTAGATTATAAATTTTATTATTAAGTGTCATATTTGTCAAAAATGAGAAATTGACAAACTTTTGAAAAGGCTGATAAAAAAATTCCTGAATCAAACTCATTCTTATGGATATTATTAAATGGGACAATCCAATTTGTTGTACGAATATTTTTATAATATTTTATATATTTGTGACATTATTTCTCTGACACACAGAGAAATAATAAAAATGACTTTTATTAATCGCAGGGTGGTGCCCGGAAGTTTGGGATGAGATATTATGCTGGCCATCAACGGCACCTGGGGAGCTGGCTATTTTACCTTGTCCATCTTACATAATTGGGTTTGATGTCGAGGTAATTATAATTGGAATAGCTATTTCTACTTTAATAAAGGTCTCCCTGTGTCAATGATATACTATTAAAACTTAAACTTTTCTTTTGTTGCATTTCCACTTATGGATTGGTAGAGCAGTTCAATATTAAACTTCATGTTATTTTTATTGAATGAAATGCATAAAACTGAGAGCAGAATTAAATTTAAGATTTAAGAGCGGATTCATTCAGATAGTATTTTCCTTGCTGGAAATTCTGTTTCATTGTTAATCTTCTCAAATGAATGCATTTATATTTTTAGGGGAACGCGTCGAGACAATGTATGCCAGGAGGCCAGTGGTTTTGGAATAACACCATCACTAGTACCTGGAGTAACTACACTCAGTGTTATAGGAATCCATTGGTGACACTTTTAATGGAACTGCCTAGTGGAGAAAAGAAAAATGACACTCTCATTAAAGTAAATGCTTGTGAAGACAACAGAATTTATCAGGGACATTAATGGGAAAATCTTTTTGGAATGAGAGAACGAAAATGGCATATTTAATCTAATGGACTTCATTAGAGAAATGTACTAAAAGAGAAGAAAACTAATTTAGATCAATCTCTCTTTTTATTAACTTTGAAACTTTCAAGAAATATCCTCTCTGATGTTCGTGTGTTAAAATTTCACTTTTCGTAAGAAAGGAAATTCATCTCATTACTAATTCTTTCATGTAGAATCATTTCCTTCTCGCTTGTATTCTGGGACACCCTGCATAGAGAAAGTAATTGGAATAACAAAAACTCGTTCCGACAAATTGGAAATCAATGTGAATTACGCTAATGGAAAAATTCTTTAAGGTAGCAACAGACGACTAGAGACTTTTTATTATGTTTTTATTGCCTTATTGAATTATTTAACACGTGAAGCTCCATTGCATGTGATTAATAAAAGTATTAGAATTCTTTATAAATCGTAGGAACAAATCATGATTAATTCCCTTTCACAGAAAAATTATGTAAAGCATAAATTATATCGGTACCATTTGACTGAAATCTGCGGCTTATCAAATAATTAAATATTTCGCATTGATTTCCCCTGTGTTTCATAATGTCTCCAATTACTTCACATGGAAGCTGACGTGTTCTAACCAGCTGTGATTTATGTTACAGAAATTTATCCCAATAGTGAAAACCATGTCGAAAGTTGGATACACCGTTTCTTTTTTCACTCTGGTGGTTGCTTTTCTCATTTTGGCTATGATCAAGTAAGTATTTGCCCAACAATTTACTCTTATTCTTTCATTTCCCTTTAAGTTAGAGGATTTAATACTTCTATTTTTTTAATTCTATCGAGTTGTCCCATGAGTTTGTGTTAATATTTATTATTAGTTCGGTGTTGAGTCCTTTCTGAATTTTTGTTACTAATAAATAACAAATTACTCCAAAATTTTAGCATAAATTAATTACTATTTATGCTAATTAAATTAATTTTATTGGGAGTAAAATAAAATGCCAAATTACTCACAAATAGAGAAAAAAAATTTAGCTAGAAAGAAGCCATACTTTTTTAATGAACTTTTTCATTTCCCAATTCAATATTCCTCCTTCTCTCATCTAATGCTACAAGGCTGATACTTTTTAGTCAACGTGAAAAAACACAAACTCACGGAACAGTACGATCAATCATATTTCAATTATCGTATTTCAACATCTAATCTTTAAAATCCCGGATTATTTAAGTTTATCCCGAATTGGACGTAGGAAATTGAGGTGTCCCAGAAATATGGTGCACATGCACTTATTCGCCTCTTTCATGCTCCGTGCGTTTATGGCATTGATGAAGGACATCTTCTTTGTCTCTGGAATCGGCCTAGCTTCAGAGTTCATAATAAAAAATGGGCATACATATTATTCGCTAGATGCGAGCCGCTGGCTTTGCAAAATATTCACCAGCTTCTGGCAGTACTTTATCCTCGCAAACTACTTCTGGATACTAATGGAGGGCCTTTACTTGCACAACCTAGTCTTTCTGGCGCTCTTCACCGACTCCAACTCGAGCATCACTGTCTACGTTTGCCTTGGATGGGGTAAGCTAATTCTCGCAGCTAATTCCTGACCAAAATGGTGTAATTGCTTGGAGATTCTGAGCTTCAGAGATGCATATTTCGTTGAGTGAAATATTTAATTTAGAAATTAGTTCAAATATTGTTGTTCAAATATTCAAATATTGTTCAAATTAATAATATTCAAATATTAATATTCAATATATAAATATTAGAATATAGAATATTAGAATATAAATATTCATAATATATTATATATATAAATATTCTAATATATAAATATTAGAATATATAATATTCAATCAAATATTAATAAATAATATTCAAATATTGTTAAATGTTCAAATATTCCTGCTTTTCTCTTCTTATTAAGATATTGTAAAAAATAATGGTAGTAATAACGTGAAACTGTAATTGTCTTATGTTATTATTACTTACTCAGTCTTTTATTGTTTTTATGTTAGCACTCTCTGAATTGCTTTCGGAAAATTATCATGTAAAGCAGAAAAGTTTCTTCACGTGCCTGTGTTCTCAGGTCTGCCAGCTATATTCGTATTGTGTTGGATAGTGATGAGAGTAACCCTAGAAAATAATTTCTGCTGGACCACTCATGAAAATTCCAAACTCTTCCTTTTCATTGAAATTCCGACCATGGTGTCCATTTTGGTAAGTTAATAATGACTGCGTATTTCATTTTATTTCTTTAACTTTCGACTGTTAACATTGGATGTTGGAAGCCACAGAAATTTAGGTTTAGGTACAGTGAAGAACATATATTGTACTAACGACAATAAAACGTTGTTGGTAATTTAAATTGGTGTAACTTTGTAAAAAAAACTTGGTCTCATTTTAAAGAATGAAATTTCCTCTTCTTTAGTAGACACGAGTTTTATTCGAAAATTATTTTACTTCATGATACATGTATCTTAAGAATGGCAGGTGAAACAACAAAGTCCTGAAGGGAGAATTGATTGGTATAAAAGGTATGAGGATTTTTTTTTTAATAGATTCAATAATGGACCTAGAAAATGCATCTGCAACTTTTCTTTAAATAGAATTATACATTTTTTTATTTATTAGTCGATGAAGCCTGACATTCTCTGTAAAAAGTATTTTTGTATATCGAAGAATGATTAGTTTAGGTAGGAGACGTTTTAACTTTAATTCTGTAAAAATCTATCATAAAGGATGAGAAAGGATAAAAACAGTTTTCTATTCTTGTTATTTATGCGTGGATTTTATACAGAGTATGAACCTTATTACAGAGAATGTCGAGCTCCATCGATTAATGTATAAAAAAAAGTTGTATAATGTATAAAAAAAGTTCTCTTAAAAAAGTTGCATTTGATTTTTTTAAGTGCATCGTTGTGTTTATAAAAAAAAAGTAAGCCTGCAGGAAAGGAGATCACATCAGTCAACTTTCTTTCTTCTCTTTCTTACCATTTTTGAGATATAACAAGNAAGGATGAGAAAGGATAAAAACAGTTTTCTATTCTTGTTATTTATGCGTGGATTTTATACAGAGTATGAACCTTATTACAGAGAATGTCGAGCTCCATCGATTAATGTATAAAAAAAAGTTGTATAATGTATAAAAAAAGTTCCCTTAAAAAAAGTTGCATTTGATTTTTTTAAGTGCATCGTTGTGTTTATAAAAAAAAAGTAAGCCTGCAGGAAAGGAGATCACATCAGTCAACTTTCTTTCTTCTCTTTCTTACCATTTTTGAGATATAACAAGTCACAATTGAACAACAAGAATCACTCTATATGTTATTATAAAATATTGCCAATTGTAACTATATTATTTGACAGTTGAAAAAACTGCACATTTCAACCTATTCTTCAACTTTTTTAAACTCCATTACTAGTTACTTTCGTTGCCCATCCTTTCAAGAAACTTACAACTTCTACTTCAAAACTTTTCGACCAGTTCGATAATAATGTGAGAGCAGCTACTCTTTTCAAATTCTACAGATCAGCTTCGTATTGTTTGTCAATATCGTTCGAGTGCTCCTGTTGAAGTTGAAATCCACCGTATCAGAGGAGACTCAAAGATATAAGTGAGTTGCTGCGCCTAATTTGAGATACATCCTTCCAGTAACTTGCTTATTTGCATAACAATCTAGTTTTATCTAGTTTTAGTTCTTGCAAGTCACCTGATTTCAAAAGATAAATTGTATTTTTGTCCCTCCCCCTTGTTTTGCCCATGTTAAAAACTGTGGATCACTTTGCAGGAGATGGGCGAAAAGTACTTTGGTTCTGGTACCACTTTTTGGAGTTCATTACACTGTTTTCTTGGGCATGTCTTACTGCATCGGTGTAAACGAGACAGTTGAAGTTGTATGGCTCTTCTGCGATCAACTATTCGCTTCTTTTCAGGTATATCGGATCTGAATTTCCACCTTTTTCTTTCATCCTCGTTTCATCCTTATTTTATCGTTTTATTATTATTTTTATCTATAGCGTTCAAGATTTTCTCTTCACTCCATTTTGGCTAAAAATTCCATGAAATTCGTTCCTTTCATTGTTCAGTCGTTGAAATGTTATTATTGAAAGTCATAACAATTTTTAAAGTTTTAAAAAAAATTTATTAAATTGTCATAGCCCGCTGTAATCCAAATGTACTACTCAAGGGTTAATCACATTACTCGTTGTTTCGCTGATATTAGGGTTTCTTTGTGGCGGTTTTGTATTGTTTCCTGAACGGTGAGGTGCAAACAGAGGTGTCCAGGGTGATCAGAAGCCAGAGGTTACCCCGTTTCCGCGCCAGATGGATTTCAAGACCATCCACTCACTCTGACAGCACGTGTAGCTGCAATACGTCGAAACTTGGCAGACGATCAAAGCGGCCACGTTGGTGGAAAGACTCTTGGCTCTGTTTTCTTCACGACAGGACAGCTCGACGATCTACCCACTCGATGGCGAGTACACAAGGTGTCCTCTCTATCAAGTCCTCTGATCTCTTCTATGTTAATTCTCTTCTGTTTCCATGTTGTTTTTATATGCTGCTCGGTGTGTTACTTGATCTTTTCATTTCTTCACCTCCACCTGCTTGTCTCCCTATTGTTAATGTCTCTCTGTATCGTAATAGAAATTTATATGTTATGTGTATGTTTTAATCTGACAAATAATTGATAAGCGTGATTGAATCGCTTGTTATAGATTGGTTGATTACTCTTTCATTATTATCTGTAAAATTATGTTGAATAGGCTATTACTTCTTCTGTAAATCTGTCGTTTGTAATTAACGTCAGAAAGCAATTAAGGGATACTAAAGTTTCTCATTTTTCTGTGATTATTAATATTGCAACGCTTGCCTCAGTCTCTTACCTTTACAAAGGATAATGATATAACTTGTGTCGTTTTTTATGTGTTTTCATTCCTTTACATCTGATTGTGCTATCAAACAGTCTGTATTTGTGCTGGGAAAACCTCCGCAACACGAAAAATATTGAACGAGGGGAAAAATATTGAAATTTCGTTTTATATCATTCTATTTATCGCCCGAATAAAGCTTAGGTATGTCTTCGAGCGATTCAGATTTTTCACGTGCATGTTATATTTATATCAATTGTGCCCTACATAGAATAATTTTGATTAAGATCCTCCAGTCTCTGAAATAAGGACAACCGTTCAATATTCAACATCATTATTCAATATTATGTAATATTTATTTCTGTAAATTCTTCGTACATTCTACATATTTCATTCTATCTTGTATATTACACTTTTGTTATAAATTCTGTATATTTTCTATGAATTATTAAAATTTTGAGAAATCTTTAAATCTAATTTTAGAATATATTATATCTATATTTTAGAATATAAATAGTTTGATTCTGTGAATAAAAACGTTCAATGTATTTTTTTTTTTCTTTTTCGAGGGAGTAAGAAAATATAATCGTTTATTTTTCTAGATATTGGAACTCAAGGAGGCAGTTTAGCGAGCAGCAGGGGTTACCTGGAAATCGCAGGAAACGGACAAAGTGCACATCCAGGAAGTCAGAATCCACAGGGAAATCATACGTCTCCTCTTCACAGCAAATACACGGATCAATCGTTACTTTCGTTCTGCTCGAACGTGAGTTTTCTTTATCCACCGTTTTCTTTATCACATGCTTTTTATTCGCATGGTCGAACGAACGAAGAAATTTCGTGAGACTTATTTTAATTCTGCTGTCCGTGCAATTAAACTCTTTTCATATGTAATATTATTATTTTTTGTTTTTTAATTATTAATTATATATACATTATTGATAAATTAATAAAGTATTCTGATCAATAATACTAACATCATTTTAAGAATGAATAAATTAAGTTTTCATTTTAAGAATGAATAAGTTAAATTTTAACTTGAAATATGTTCAAGGTTTCAGAAGTAACACCCTGCACAGGAACTAATGCGGATAAAATTCGCGAGCAGCATCGTTGGAGTGATTCAGAATGCTGTCATCTTACCTATGAATTGCACACCTTACATCATGGAAGTCCTCCGTGAAGTCCACAATCCAATTTAGATCACTTTACTAGAGAATTCTGCTAAACAACTGATAAAAATGATAAGGAAAAGAACGTGCAGTTTACTCGATTTCTGTAGAACGTAGAGACTGAATATGTCAATGATTCGCCAAAACTATGTCAGTCATAACATGGTTAAGACGTCTTGAATAATTCTACTCTCATATTGAATAATTGTCATATTTCTTTTATCGTATTTTATATTGTATATATATTTTGTTGGAAAATGAGGGATATATGAATATTATTGGAACAAAAATTTTTTACTAAGAAATAGTAAATTAAACTTTTAGTAGTACAAGTTACATTTGCATTGTAAACTGACACAGTAAAACATCGTTTAATATTTTGGGTAATTTAACGAAAAGGTAATTTTCCAGTCTTTCTAATAGGCTTTTTTGTTAAAACTGCAGACTTAAGAGCTTAAAGACTCGTTTATTTTTTATACGAACCCTTTTATTCTCTAATATAACATGTAGATGAATGAACTGCACCAGTATACATTACCTGCAAACACTTGGAAATTTATATAATAATTCCATCATAAATCCATTTTTAGTTATTTTTGAATCTGACAGAAACTGAAATGTCCAAAATATTTTATGATAAAATTTTGATAAAATTGTCTTTATTGTGGAAAAATAATATGGTTTATCCATTGGTTTAGTGTAAGCTTTGGTGCAGTTATATATTGGTTATTCGAATAATTGTTCGTGAATAACATTTGCGTGTTTAATCCTGTATGTGCATTTTTTTAATGCAATGGATGTTTCTATTCGTGTGTGCGTGAAGTGGGTGTTTATTGCAACGAATGTGATACTGTTGCGATCGATTGAAAATTTTTCATGTGCATTGTTGTCTATCTGAAATCTAATCTAATGAAATCTAATCGACTCATTCATTATCACATTTTTGATTGTTCTTGGATCAATCATTAAATATAAACATTATGGAGATAGAACTTGCTATTATTAACAAGGATCACGTGGAACTGTTTCGATGACTATTTCATTGTTAATTATTGTTTACTGTTTTTGTTTTTAATATTGTTTTATCGAGGAGAAAATTTGTTGGAAAAATATTACTGAGCATACACATAACATGTATTACAGGTATATTTTAATTTAATTACTGTTACAATTGGAATTTAAAACGAAAGCTTCATAAAAAGAATTTTTATGGTACATCAAGATTTCCAACTTCATGAAATCTGCTTCGAAACTAAATTCTTTCTTGATAATTGGATTGAATTTTATACCACATTTAAAAACATTTATGTTATCTTTTACTGAAAAGTAAAGGAAATATAGTGTTTCCAAATCGAGCTCACACGTATATACATACATGTTCGATGTAAAAGTACATAACTGAAATGGAACTTGGAAATAAAAATGGTACATGTGTATAAATTATATTTGTCATTTTTTTCAATAGACTGCTTTATTTGAAAATTATTTGGTGTATGTTTTCGCTCCAGCTATATCATTTTTACAATAACTTATATTATTTCGTTAAATTAAGATATAACATTAAAATATTACAAATCGTCTATTTATCAGTCATTAGACGCTCGAGCATTATCGTCTTCACTTATAAACTGTGGGACTACCGTTTTCTTCGTTTCAGATGATGATGCCAGTAGTTCACTAAAAATAAGAAATGGAGCACGTAGTATGAATTGAAATTTACAAAATTAAAAATATTTCATGGATGAATTGTAGAATATTAAATCATAGAAAATGAATTTCGACTTATATTTTAAGAATTGTGAAATCTAATTACTAGATTTACTTAATTACTAAAAATAGAGATATGATTCGTGGTACCAGCGGTTATTTATAAAATAAATTAATGATGTAAATACAGGAAAGAATTATTACTATTGATAACAATTCTGAATATATCATTTGATATAGCTAATAATAAAAATAGTAATTATTTACAGGTTTATGAGACTGGAACTGCATCCTGGAGATACTTAATTATTTCTTTAGATTGAGAGATCAAATATATATGTAGAGAAACATGTATAAGACCAGCGGTGTGTTTCATCTTTGCGGGATTTGAAAATCTGCTTACCAATCAGTGACGTTCTCTGCAGCATCACATATATTTTTCTGCTTATTGAAAAGCTTTCCGGCGCTACAAATTTGTAATCGTGGACGACCGTTTATGCATACATAGTAGCGCTGACAATCGTGAGGACTTGGGTAAAATGAAAACCCGTACTGAAGCCCATGATCAAGATAATTTGGACATTGAAATCCTAAAAAGGCTATATTGACAGAAGTAAATTAATCTTAGTTAGAAACTGCAATTAAAAATTAAGACCATGAATTATGAATATAAATTTAAGTACTGATTGGAATTATTGATTGAATTCATAAACAACTGTAATCATTATTTTAATTTAGTGTTAAGAAGAATTCTTTTCTAGTCAATATAGAGGTTTTGCTGATCTAGAAATTTTACAAGTTTATACAAACAGATACAGTGATAAAAAAAAACTTCTAAAACTACTAAATTTGAAAAAAAAAACTACCAAACTTGAGAAAAGTGATAAAGTAGTAGTAGTAGATTAAAAAAGTTTAAAGAAAGAATGATATAAGATTTGCTTACTTTCAGCGTCACAGTCTGGTACTTGATCAGGCCAGTCGCAACGATAAGATTCAGAATTGAATGCCAGTCCCTCGGGACAGTGGAAAATGTGGGCTCTTCCTTCGACGCAGGTTATAAATTTTCCACAATTCTGTTGATCACCGAGCTTGAAGTAACCATATTGATGTGGACAGTCATCAGTTGGCTGTGCAGGTTCTGAAAATCAATTTTCATTGTTTCACTTTAATTATAATAAAACTAAACTATAAATGGATACTTCTCGAATATTTACTTGTAAAAATTGCGTAGTTTGTTAAAATTAAATAGCAAAGATATTTAACATTTATATTCATGGAAATTGACATTTTAAAATTCTTCTTAGTTTCTTCTTTTTAAAATTAGATCTCTTTCCATCTTAAAATATTACCGTTTTTATTTTTGATTTATGCTGCTATGTACTCTTTTACTATTTTTTCTTTTCTTTTTATACCGACAACAATTTAACATTAAATATTCAAATTTTCTTCAATATCAGTGGTTGAACTTGAAAAGAATATTGTCACATGATACTAACGTAGGCTGGATCTTCCCGCACAATCCACGTCTACAGGATATCCACAAGGATAGTTATATCTGACATTGGGATTGAACAATAATCCATCAGGGCATAGCATTTGTTCCGGAATCCCATCGTTGCATTCTATATATGCGTCGCATTGAGATGCGATAGCGAACCTGCCATACTTTTCTGGACAGGATTGATTGTGAAAGGCAGCTGTAAAAATAAGATATAGCTTTTTGTCTATATAATCCTACAAGATATTATTCACAGAATGAAAATTTATTTTATGTTAATAATGAAACCTATAACAATAAACTATAATAAGAATTCCTTAATAATGGAAATATATTAATAAAGATGCTTTTTGATCAAGAAAATATTAATGGAAAATTATTGATGATAAAAATTTGGATTTCAAGCAAGAAAAATACAGCAGTCACGGTACGACAGAAAAATAATTTCCTGAAATTGCAAACAATCCTACGAAACACCAGGAGAAAACTAAGTTTTTCAATATACATTTGTCAAACACCTGTTCTAACATTATTCTACAGAGTTTCTCAACACTGTCTGACTTATTTTGTCTCCTGTTATTCATTTTCATTCTGGGTATATTTCTTATTTCATAATTTCCAAAATGATTTATGATGAACTTTTCTGAAATTAATATTTTTAGTCCGCTTTTATGACAAATTATTTGATAATTACTTTGTGCAAATTCTCTATAAATTTTCAGAAAAATATTTCAAGATCTTTTACTCTCTTAATTTAAAAAAAAAAATTCTCCCTATTTCACGTTTAACACCTTTTAATAATACCCATTTGCAAACTGTTAATTATTAGTGAATGGTTAATGAATGCAAAGTTACTTTCGCGGACCTTGGAATTGGGAAACCCTGATTCGTTGCATAATATAGCACTATGAAGACGAAACCGGTCCCCGGATCTTGCGTGCTCATGCAGTCACGCTTACTATCAAAAAGCCTCGAACGGAGAAAGTTCGACGATACGATTTGACCTCTGGACTTCTCTCTCTCTGTTTTTGTCTTAAATACCAGTTCACGCGAACTCATTTAGCTATTCTATCCGAAATTGAAAGTAGAATAGTATAAATCCTAGTTGATCCTAGACTGTGAAATAGTAATTTTGGTTACTGTCAAACAAAAGAGTATGCCAGAAAGAAAGACAGTTTTCTATTCCATAGTTTAATCTAATTTTCACATAACGGAAGCTAGGTATCAAGATCATCGTATTCAATGATTTACATAATATGTTTGCAAAGTAGATCTACAATTTGTAACATGCTCTATGATGTTAAATGATGTCTTAAATTACAGTATTTCTTTGGAAGTTAGAAATTTATCTTTTTATGGAAAAGATCCTCAGAACTGTATTCTCTATTTTCTGATAAAGACATTTTTTATACAACTGAAGAGTTTTCTTTTTAAAATAAAGAGAGTTTCATTGGTTTTGTGGATGAAAGAATTGTTAATGGGACTGTAATGATGGTTAATATGGAACTCACAGCGTGAGCAATGAAACTGTTTTAATAAGAACCGTTGCGATTTTGATCAAAGCGAGAATGAGAATTATTGTGGGAGAATAGATACGGAAAACGTGACACGGTGATGCAAAACTATAGTTGATGAAGACCTGAATGGTTGCTGGTTGAATGTGACAATCATTGAATTTTAACAAACTATTTTTGTTGATTGGATAATATAAAAAGATATCACGGTTGAGCATACAGGTTGGCACTATCAAAATCTTTCTACATTTGTGACTCCACAAGCTGAATAATCAAATGAATCTATCGAGGTATCTGTTAATGTATTCCAAAACTGACTCAAACGAAAAGTCAGTGATGTTTAAATTCTTGGAAAAAGTAATGGAACTAGTATCATAGAATACATAATATATTGGAATATTCTAGATTTGTTTCTAGATTTATTATTAGATATTACATTAACATTAAAGATATTCTGTATTATGATCAGTTTTAATGATAATTAAATTAATATAACCAGATTTATAACGAATCTCTTTAATTGAATAGTGTAATAGATATAGGATATTAGAAAATATAGAAGATATTCTCAATATTACAGAAGATATTGATATTTACACATAATTGAAGATTAACAATTACTATCTTCTAAAAAATATCAAAAGTATAATGTTTAAAATTTTTGAAGAATTGTACAATTTTTTTCTATGACCAACTGTACCAATCATTATCTCGTGACTACAATTTACTAATCCTGGTTCTGTTATCACAATAATTATGATCATCCTTGGTGATAGAGAAATACAATGCAATTGAAAATAGCAAAGAGATTTTACTGAAACAATATCACTATAATACTCTTATTGTAAACTCTACTTCATGATTCCATTGACTGTATACGAAATTGTTAATTAACCTTCCACTGCCATATGGCTTGAAAAGTTGGATGTTAATTTATCTCAAGAATTAGAATTCTTCTAACTAGAAAAAGGAAATATTCATAGTTTCTATTAGAAATGGAGAAAAATCCTTTTAGAAAACAGAAATATTTTGCCCTATCATTGTACAGTTTTGCCATTAATCATGTTAGTTCTAATTCATTTTCATTAGAATTGATACTAATATTGCTTTTTTTCTTTGTAGATAAAGCAGTCCCTGATGAATATAAAGGGAAAAATCGGAGGAACACATATTTTCAAAAGAAATCATACTCAGAAGACAAGAAAATATCACTGTTCAGAAAATTCAGAAGAGAACGTGCCCATTTTTTCAAACGTATGATAATCCTTGTACTCACAGTTCGCGAGGCCGAGCATACCGCTCACAATCAACAAACGAGCGATCACTGTCGTTAGGGTCATCTCGAGCTCTTGCTGTCCCGACTACCAAAACCAAAACTACCTGACTTCTCTTCCTCGCGAGCTTTTATGATCTTCACGTCGACCGACGCACGTGTCCGCTCCTTCTCTATATCTTTCCTCCTACAATCTTCTGAATTAGTTACAATTTTCCGTGTTAGACCACATCATATATATGTAAATTAGGATTTAATGGAGCAAGATAAACTGTTTGGTTTTGATATGCTTGATAGAAACAGCTATATCAATATTTCTAAAATAATTCATTATTTCACTTCTTTTCCCTGTTTCTTCAATTTATGGGAAACAACTGGAAATACAGTGTTGGGGATACATTGAAAAAGTTATTATTTTTGTAAAATTGTTACAATTGATAATTGACGATGGTTAAAAAGAATCTATTCAATTTCAGTCGAGACATTGGTTCTCCAAAATGGCGGATCCAACAACACTTCAACCTCATTTTTTTTTTCAAGCTAACAATCCAAACTAACATTTGAAATTTTGAAGTTTATGTTGCAGGTTCTTCTTCTTCGTATATCTTGAAGAAAACGTTTGTAGACGAGCAAAAAGAAACGTGGAAAATGTCAAGGTTCAGTTCGATGGACGCCTGAGGCTCCTCTAACTGCGGAACTTCTGGTCATCGTTGAACATTGCGTAAATTCTAGGTTTCATCTATTATTTATACATTTTTCCTTTTGCACATTCTGGGAAGAAGTCCATATTTTTTCATTTTTCATCGTATATCAAATCATTTCTTCATATATCAGTGAAAGAAATGTAGTCATTTTATAAATATAAAAAGCTGTCTTTACTAAATTTATGCACATAATAGTTGTTCGAAGTTTCACTCTTTAAAAGGAATTAAAAATTAGGATGAAAAGAAGTAACAAAGTCAAAATTGAAATTAAATTAAAAATAATAAAAGATGATTTATTGAGAAAGAATGAAGTTTTTTTAAACAGGCAATTAAAACAATATTATGAATTCTTTGAAAACATTCTGCAAATAAATATAGAAAATCTGTATTTGTAATTGTCATTCATATTAATCTACAAGGAGACGGATTGACATGGTTTACTGCCATAAGAAACTACTGCAAGATTTTTATTCGTCGAAATAGAATTTATTAGAAAGAGTGTTACGAAACGATCCATTGTCTTGTTCAGTTAAATGGGCATTAAAACGCGAAATAAAATTTATATTATCGTCTACATGATCATTATTTCTACAAAGGATTTCGAATTGAAAAGTTAATGGAATGCATATGATGTACAAATTCTTATCTGCACACTGTGATAACATTATAATTTCGAATTATAAGCAGATTATTTCAATAATTCAAGCGTATAAAATACAGTGTAAAACTAATGTAAAGACTTAAGATTTATTCTGCTTTATTATTTTCAATATTTCAAATAACATATCCTCCTTGAATTACTAACTTCCATACTGAATGCAATCGAGAATTAATTATTTTGTAATTGTATATTAACATGTAGCTAATAATTTTTCTTCTTAAACGAATGTTTCAGAAATCGAATTTTCCTCCACATCTGTCACATTCAGTTAAAAGCGATCATTTCACAATTCAGCAAATAAAATTTTGTAATTGTATATTAACATGTAGCTAATAATTTTTCTTCTTAAACGAATGTTTCAGAAATCGAATTTTCCTCCACATCTGTCACATTCAGTTAAAAGCGATCATTTCACAATTCAGCAAATAAGAAAATGGAACTTGCCCCTGGACGGACACAGTCTCATGTCATAGATATGTAGTAATACCGATAGTCTTTTCATTCCTATAATGGTAACAGTGTTTCATTTAATTAATTCCTTCTATGATGTTCTTCCT
>NIPQ01093217.1:0-10979 GCA_002806875.1 Lepidotrigona ventralis hoosana
CTATCTTCTCCATCTGTGATATTATTTTTACTACAAACTGTAGTAAATGCTTGTAACCATTTCCCTAAATTTATAAAAAACTGAATAACGTTGTAATTTATAGAAGTTGAACAACGAGTTATCTGCTTTCAAACGAGATCGCATTACCACTATATAGTAAAAACATATAGTAAAAATGAATTAATCTTATTTATGTGAATTTTGGTTCATGTAAATGTGCGTATGTTTCTAATTCATTAAAAAAAAAAGGGTAATGCATATTAGAACATTTATATAGTGGAAAACTTAATTGAAAAATATATAATAAATTCTTGAAATGAAAAGCAAATAAAAGAATTAGTAGAGAAGAAATTACACAGTTTATTTAATATTATTTATACAAAATTAGGGAATAATTTTTATTGATAAACACTATTATTTACGCAATCTATTTTCAGAAATGCAGCATATATATTCAGGGCTACCTCAGTTTCTGTCAACCATCGATGATGCAACTTTGTGAAAGAATAGACTGAATTGTGAAATATTGGTTTGTCGTAGATAATTCATCTAACATTTCTACTAAGTACAACCAAAATACTACTAGTGTTCTTATAATAAGAATCAATTTAAAATCAATAACAATTAACAATTAATAAGAATTTTCAGATTTCTCGAAGAAATGGCGACCGAGAAGGTGCAAGTAACTTCTACAAGTTGATGAGATTGGATTGAATGTAATTGGAAATTTTAATCGCTTCAGCTAGTTAAAGGCGTCTCATCTTACGTAATTACTTTACTGAGCTAATAGTAATAGTTTTCACAAACACTACTCCACCTAGTAAGATCTCTGATTCATTGAAAAATCACATGTCTTATCTTATTATCATATCTCACGAAACGCCGTATTTTCTAGAAGTTAGTAATGGAACTTTTGAACACAGACGTGTTAATTAGAAAGAAGAAAAGAAATTACTTAATTAGCTGATACTGAAAAATAAAACCCTGGTAAAATTTGTTCAATTATATAGTAACAGATAAAGCGACAGTTGTAAGTAAATTTACAATAAGAATAAAAATTCGAACAAGAATGCAGTTTCTCAAGTGGAAGGTCGATCATGAATGTTGAAAGGTTAATGACTACTCGCGCATGTGATGATGAACAGATCAAACATCTAGAGTATTTTTCAGTATGTATAAAACATTATTGAATACTTACATATCTACTTACATGAGCCATGTAACGTGATGTATGTAATCTCTGTCACATGATAGTAACTTATTAAGGTAATTTATTAGATTTCTTGTTAAAATTACAAACATAAAATAATTTACATCAAAAAAAAAAAAAAAGAGAAAAGTGACAATTTACGTTTTGAAAATAATAAATGTACAACAGTTGATATATAAAATTTTTATGTCATTGGAATAAGTCGAACTTAATACACGTAGTCAATAGTCATAGAATTCATTACACGTAAGAGTTCACAGATGTTTCATATACATGACTATTAATCATTATTATTACTGTTAATCATTATAACAATATGATTTAATAATAGTGTTGGAATAGTCTGTTTTAGATTCTGTCTTTGCAACAACAAATAAATTGCAAAGGATTAGCATTATTTCTTACGTAATCCGATTAAAGAGAGTATATCTATGCCTTTATTCGGTCAGTCACAGTTGCGGGATGACTAAAATTTTCAATTACCTCCAATTAAAACTCATTAAGTTTCAACAGCTATGACTGTCTTACTAAAAAGCTATGTATTAGTCAACTGCTATGTTCATAGTACAGTAAAGAAATTTTTGCAATAAAAAATTTATTTCATATGTATCTATGATTATATTAGCTTTTTTAAAGCTTTTTTTTAGCTATTTTTAAATAAAAAAATAATTTTATTTACTTTGCAGAGATTTCAATTATAGAATATTTAAGAGACCAAAGACATGTGTTTTACAAACACAGTGTGCAAATGACTGAAGTTTTGAGAAATGTTGGTAAATTTCCAAGGTGCATAACTAAACAGTTTGCATATATATTTTAATTACATTACTTTACATTAACTTTTATCATTGATATGTAATACATTCTCAAAAATCTTTATTAGATACATACATTAGTATTATTATACTTATATTATCATCTTATCTTACAAAATACGCTGATAAAATCGAATAATTTGATAAAGTCGATTATTCACAGTAATTACAGTAAGCATATATTTAAAATGTAATACAATTGATCATGTAATACTTTGTTTTGACATCCAGATAGGATTTTAGATTAGGAGGATTAAATGAAAAATATAAATACAATAATTTGTTAATACAGACATCTAAAATCAATTTATCTTACATATTCAACAAATTTTATATCAATCATTTTGTTTAGGAATGGCGCCAAGATACAGAAGCTTAATGATAAAGAGAACTCATAACGGAGTGTATCAACGCGTATGCAGGGTGCCACGAGAACATGACCCAGCAGTGGCAACAATATAGAAAGGCCGTCGACGCTCAACATTGCGTCGCGTCGCGTCGCGTCGGTTGGCTTGTGAAAGGTGGAAAGGGAACATGCAACTACTCGACATTCTGGTTGACGGGTTGCCGTGACAGTCGAGAAGCAGCGAGTGTTCGCGCTTGAACTTTTGGTGTTGGAACAAACTAGTCCACGTCACACAGCCGTGGCAACAAAAGTACGCCAAAGGAATGTAATCTCCGTACGAATGACCGATTTTTTACCCGTGTTCGACGCGCTTCAATTCAGATTCTACTCCATTATTCTCGGTGAGTAATCTAACGAAGAATTCATCAGAGGAGAAAAAAGAGGCATGCATAGAAGCGTGTGTAACTCACGCGTGCACACCGGATACAAATATTCCAAGACGGCCGATCGATAGATTGTTTGCAATTCATAGAAGTGTTCGTGGTTTTTCAATATTATCATATTTTATTATGTAAAATCTTTCTACAAAGAATAGAACGATTTTTATATTTATTCATTTCTTTAACTTAATTTTTTGGAGCGCGTGAGTCTGTTCACGTGGTTACGACTCGTTTGCCGCGCTTGCGTTTGCCGTGCCGTGCGGCACTATGAATTTTACTTCGTTTTGCTAAAAACCTAATTCATTTTTTTTGTAAATTTCACCTTCTCTATCACTGAAGATAAATTTATTATTTTTTTCTTTTTCTTTTTTTAGTGAAAATGTGAATTATTTATTATTATGATATAAGATACTTTTTAAAAATTGCATATGAGTTTAAATATAAAAATTTGCTAATTTATGTTCAAATATTTCTTAGAATTATTTGATAACGTATTTTAGTAATATATATATATATTTTTTTATTATTTTGTATACTATACTGCTTCCTGCTTGATGTTAAAAAATGCACGACTGTTATCAAAAAATTTGTTCGTGCTGTTATAACTTATAGTCCTGAGTTTATTATAAAATTCTTTAAATAAAAATAGATTAGTGCATCCGTGTGAAATGTAATAATAACTTAAAGATATAAATTTTATTCACTGTACAGTGATTTTAAATTAATTATAAAAATTAATATTTTTGATGTAATATATGTTTATTCAGGTCGAACAATAATTGCAAGTTAGTATCTCTCATGGAAATATGCACCGATGACTCAGATTAATAATTGATAAATGATAAGGAGGTCGAAGAAATTATGACTCTGTACATTGATTTGGTTGGAATTGATAGTATTCATATATTGTAGTTCTTAATTTAGTTCTTGTAATTTATTCTTTACATTTAATTATTATCCTTTATAATTAACCAGAAAATCTGATAAATACTTGAAAAATAGTTATTTCTTTACTTCTCTAATACCAATCTAATTTTCTCACAATGATTAAATACGTCAGAATTTTTCTACGTTGAAAAAGTACGTCATAACTTTATATAATTACGAGATACGTAAAATGATTCATACGTTTTCATGTACAAATTACAGTGATTTATAGAGCAAGTATATTTATAATTGCTAATTTCAATCGTTGAGCTTGATATTTATCTTGAAATTTATACTTTCAATTGTCAGAAAAAAAAAATCGTAGATTATTATAGATTATAGATTAAATAGTTGCACACCCATTTCTATGGAAAATCTTTGTTTACAATTTGATTATATATATGTTTATAATTTGATATAAGATTTATGATTTTTTATGATTGATTTAAAAACGAGGACGATAGATATAAAATTTATGATTGATTTAAAAGGAAGATAAATAAGAAGTATAATATTAAATATTATAATGTACACATGCAATGTAAAATGTTTTTTATCTTCAAACAGATTGGCATATTTTAGTTTTTTTATCGTTACAAATTAATATTTTAGTAATTGTGAAACAAAGTGTGATCTTTATCAATTTTTATCACTTTTTTTATTTCCTTTATAGAAGAACTATTTAAACAATTCTTTGCAATTTATATATGCTATTATATCATATGTACATAAATTCTGAAATATGTCTGAGAATATAAAAAAATGAGAAAGTAATTTTTTAAATAAAAGATGAATTTGCAATCGCTGTGTTTCTAAAGTACTATTAACAGCAGTTGTTAAAACGAATATACAAGTGAGACATAAATGAATTGTAAAAAAAGAATTTTTCTATTAGAAAACAATTGTGCCTGCTGTTAGAATAATAAAATGTAATTTATATTCAGAGAAAAGAGAATAAACTTTTCAACTTACATAAATAGTAAGTTCAGTAGATTTGCTTCTTTTCCAATTTAATTATAAAAAGGAATTTAAAATAAAATTTAATGCTATGTCATAGATATTAACATTTTCACATAGATGTGTACCTATATCATATAGCTATACACAATGCTTGATGCATATTTATGAACATTTATAACGTGATGTAACTTTTAAAAATCTAACGTAATACTTAACAACAAAATTCACCCGTTAACATTTACAGATAAGTATTTTACAGTTGCGTAACGAATCTATAAATATAGTTTATTACATGAACGATAATTAAAGAAACTAAATGTGTCTAATTGTAAATATTGACGTAAAAGCCACACACAAACTTAGGCTTCAACCTTCATCTACATTTCGCAATTTTCTAAGATTATTCGTTCTTTTTTGTTGTGAAGGTGTATAGATATAAATTATTTATTCCTAAGACAAGACAATATTGTTCTGCAGACCATTGTATCTCAAATGGTCAATAATCATAAATTACCCTATGAGAGTTTTCCACCTTTCTGCAATATTTAGATAGAGAAGATCATAAAGTGATTGAACTGCAAGCTTCAAACAATAGTTCAGTAAGATTGTAGACTGCTTTTTTGATGTTACAATGCAAGAAAAATCTTCTTCTAATTCTAAATATTTAAATTAAGAAATTTTAAATATAGATTTAAATTGATAGATTAGCATTGCTCAGAACAACGACAATGTCTAGTATATTTTTCAATGATGTAATAATTTTCCACTTTTATAACAATTAATAATTAAATTGTCGAATGTGTCTCTTTCTTAACGATGATTTTAATTGCATTGGAAATTATTGATTTGTTTCAGTAACTACGGGACAAGCGCGCCGAATTGGCAGCTATTGAAACGCCTGGAAAAGCCGAAAACCAGGCTTTTGTAATCGATGGGTTGAGAACGTGAAATTCGTGCTTTTCAGCTTTTTTTTCGTAACCAAGGTGTATAGCTTACCGATGAGCCATGCTGAAGGTAGTAGGAGCCTCCTGGCTGCAGACACGCATCTCTACTTACATTCTGATCGCCGTAGCTTTACTAGGTGTCGGGGCCATAATTCTCGGTGAATTTGGACAGTAAGTTTATTAATTTATTATATATCCATGCTAATTCATAATTTCAAAAGAATTATAAAAAATTTCCTAGGAATCACACGGAAATGAGAATTATAATACTTGCCATGAAAAAAAATACAAAATGCAACAGTAATTTTGAAAAAATATACAAGCAAATACAAATGATATGATATACAATAATACATTAACATAGCAGATCAAAAATCAATGTGTGTGTATTTCATTTCAACTGTTACGGGTGAATCAGATATCAGAAGATAACATCAAGTTACATTATACAAATAATAATTTCAATAAATAACGCGTACCATGGGTTCGTTTATAAAAAAAAAAAAAAAAAAAAAATTACCAAANATGTACGGTATCCATATAGTAATATAATAATACGTAGATCAGAAGCATCAGCATTTCGACGGTGACGTACTGAGAGACCGATCGCGAAAAAGGATCGAGTAACGCGACGTCTGGCTCCTCAAATTCATGCTTGTCGCTATCACAGCACGGCTGGTGCGTGTGCTTCCGAAGTGTCAATGCTTTCGGGTACTTGATACGGGGCTTATCTCGTTCGCCGCGTGCACGAACGGCAAACTACAATTTCGTCAAACAGATAATGAAAATTATTTTACTTTTAAATGCATTTATCATTGCTATTTACATCGGCCGTTATCATTTTGCGTGTGGTCCGCATGAATGCTTAGGCTTATTCTATATGTATGTAAAATATATAAAACTTATTCTTAAGCTTCTTAAATTTTTAAATTTTTCTTTTTATTATTTTGTAATATTTTTGTATATACATTTTTGTTATTTAATTTGTTAGAAATTGTTAGAGAGTAGATTCTGGGAGTGAAACTTGCGAACCTTTTCGATTGTTCTGGAGATAAGTACTGAGCGATCAAACATAAAAAATTTAGAAGATTTCTCTTACCAAAAGATTTGCCACTCCGTGGTCAGGTCGCCTTTTTATTGTAACATTTTCCTAAAAATTTACTGGTATTTCCCAAGTTTATTGCGGTTCAGTCATAAACGATAATTAAGTAGCAACTATCTGCCTGCGAACAATCTCGAAATCGCCTCGTTGATAACGAATTAATTAATATGTTAATTTTAATTAAGATTTTTAAAAAATTCAGAAAACATAGATAAAGTATGAAGGGAAATATTTTGTATTCTGATCGACATTTTTTAGAAAGATAATAAAAACTGGTTTCAATGTGTTTCTCATAAATAAATATCACATAATCATATATCACACGCGTGGCTGCAATCAAGATTTGCAATGAAAAATAGATATTTTCTTTTCTCTGAATAAAAAAAATTGTGTTCAGAATGTTGGTTTCCATCCAAAAATCATTGAAATCGGTGAGATAGATCTTCTCTGAAAAATTGTCAAAATTTTTTCATAATCAATTTATCAATTACCAACAATAATTCTTAGTTATAGAAGTTACAACTATAATCTATCTCACCGTCAATTACATAGACAGATAGATTTATTACATATGTGCATCAGTTAATCTTTCTTAACTATGTATTATTGTGTGTTAATAGTGTCGAACAAGATGGAATCTATTCAGCCACCGTATTATGGAACCATAAAAGAGGATATCGCATTGACTTTTGGGGCCAAGGCAATGATCTGAACGCTGTCCCATTGCATGTAGCTCGAGCCTATTATAAAACTGAAATTTTCGAGCATGGGTAGGTCAATCACATTTATTCAGGAAATAAAATTAATAGTAAAAAGCAGTAAGAAATTCCTCTGCTATCATTACACTAGACAAATGTAATGTAATGTAATATTACATCAGGATAATGTTATCAAATATGATATAATATTTCTATCTTTTATGGATGGTAATTTTAAAATAATTTTGTAGATGGTCCTATATCGAAATAGAAACTTCATCAAAATATCCAGATACTGTACAAGCTTATGCTGCCGGATTGTTGGAAGGTAGTCTCACTTGGCAATTAATTCACCATCATTGGTTTAACACCATAAAGCCAGAATGCGAAGCGAAACCTGTCGAATGCCGAAAATTAATGCGATATCTTCGAGAAAACACTGCCGTCATTCGTGAACGTGCTGAATCGAAAGAGTCTAGTGATCCTTTTTGGCATATGGTACACAATTTTCTCATTGTTTTAATAATAAATCATTTCATTAATTGTAAAAAGGAACAGTACATCTAAATGATAATCGTTTTAATTGTCAATTAATTTCGGATGAATTATAATTAGCATAGTATTACATATAATAAAAATTAATAAAATTGATTTCTGTTTAGATACGATTATTTTACACTCAATTAGATGGGTTGGAAGCTGGTTGGAAATTTGCTGTACGCCGGAGCCGTGTGTCGGTGTCATTGGAATCAGAAGATTTCCTTTGGCTCGCCTTAGCTTCCGACTTATCTGGTTTTCAACAAGTATTCAATATTTCCAACTCCCTAGTGAGTTCTACGATCCACTTTAAATCACTTCCAAGGGATAATTCGGAACCTCTAATTACGATTACACAACATACGTCAGCACCGTAAGTGAATCATTATTTAGTTTTTACATCAATCAATCTGTTTAAGACTTCCAAACGTAAACTGATATAAGTTTTGCATTTTTATGCAGCAAGGATAATTATAATAGACGTAGGTATAATTATTTGAACAACTTATTTGACAACTTGTACACTATATAAATAATGTATGAAATTTATTAAACAATAGTAATTAATACAAATCAATTAGAACTCTTCATTCTTTTGCAGATACACTCACATGTTAAGACTTTTAAAAAAATATACATTTGGCTATCATGTATTACCTATGACAAAAACTGATGCATTGATTCCAAGTCGATCAATCATGATGTCATCCTATCCCGGGGCATTATCGTCCCGAGATGAGTTCTATTTAATAAATGGAGAAAATCATGAAATGGTTATTACCGGAACACCTCTACTAATAACGAATCGGAATGAATGGAGCTTTTTATATCCAGATTATGTACGAATTGATTGTTAAATTTATTTGCATATATTTTGTCTTATATACAAGAAATAATTAAATAATAATAATAAACACTAGGTGATGCTAACCGCAAGATTAATGGCAGCAAATCGACTAGCAACAAACAGTCAATCTTGGTTTAATACTATGTCACATCAAAATGGTGGTACTTCTGCATTACAATGGATCAGCTTTGAACCACGTTCCATGACTGTATTATTAGTAGAACAACTACCAAGCATCACTGTTGCTATGAATTATACTGAGGAGTTCAAAAAAACCGGTTTCATATCGTATGTTGGTATATCGAATTTTCAAAATATCAAAGACACTGTACGACCTGCCAAGAAGGATATGAATCTCTTGAAAACTCGTTTGATGCATCTACAAGAAAATATTACTACGTTTGAGCAGCTTCGAAATGTGATGCGTGGATGCAGCCAGGATGGTTGCACTGCCGAGAAACAGAATTCAAAAACAGATCAATTGCAGGAGTTGACGTATCGTGGAGATCTGGAAGATGCGCCAGTACCGTATGGTGTTATAGATACAAAGATATTAGCGATCAGCGTGTATGGTCTCGAAAGTTTCGAAGCTGTTTCTGGACCACCCACATCGCAATCGCGAACACCATTCAAATGGTCGAAAAGTTTCCCCAATATTTCACACGTCGGACACCCGGACACTTTCGAATTCGAAAGCGTTACTCCAAGATGGGTTTGGACCTAATTGAATTTATTCAAATTTTACTTAAAATCAATATTTTATTTTCAAATTTTCTAAATCTTTTTCTCTCAAGAAAATGATAATTTCCCATCAATTCCTTGCAATTTGATTCTTATCCTATTTAGATAAAATTTTTAATACTTTAATATTTTGTAGCTGGCTCGTATGTTAGCCGCCTATGGTGAAATTTTAGGAAATAAAATAAAATGAAAACATAACACTTTATTGCATTATGACGCCAGAATCCTTATCATAATGTTAAAAATTCAAACTAAAAATTTGAATTTCTCATATTTTTACCGCCGTTTCCTCTTTTTCTTTTTATCGACATTGCCACTGATCCACTTGGTAAAACAGAAAAACACGCGCCGCCATTGACTAACTTGCATTGACCTGACATTAAATGGAGTTTCGTGTCCCAGGGTCTGAAATACCGACCAGGAAAAAAATCACTGGTTTTTTTAGCATCCTCTACGCTTAAACAACGGTGAATTAGAGAACTACGTCAAACAAAATGATACAAGTTGATTCAAGAAAATGATATTTACAGTGTTGTCAATTGTATATCCATTGACTGATTTTACGTTCGGTTTAAAGATAGAAAAGAGGNATTTTACGTTCGGTTTAAAGATAGAAAAGAGGACAAATATAGTTGGTTCGGTCTGTTCGACTTCAATTAAAAGAAATAAATAGTTCACGTGTACTTTACATTCAATTTCAATAGAGAATAACGAAGGAGGTATATATTTCATTATATCGAAGTAAGAGTTCAGTTTAAGAGGAAGAAAAGGGTTAGTTAGATATACAANGACAAATATAGTTGGTTCGGTCTGTTCGACTTCAATTAAAAGAAATAAATAGTTCACGTGTACTTTACATTCAATTTCAATAGAGAATAACGAAGGAGGTATATATTTCATTATATCGAAGTAAGAGGAAGAAAAGGGTTAGTTAAGTATATAAAAGTATATTAAAGTTACGGTTCACTTTAAGAAGAAAAGTGTTAGTTTAGGTGTATTTCAGTTTAAGAAAAAGGAAAGAATTAGTTTAGATATGGTTCAGTTTATATTAAAGGAAAGAGTTAGTCAAACAAATTGTTTCTTTTTAGTTCTTTTTAAAATTTTTTTTTTTTGGTACAAGTGCAGAGCGCTTCGATATGTAGATACGATGATCGATAAATAATAAAGTCACCGTACTACAAACGAAAATTTTATAATTTATTTTGAAGTTTACATGATACAGAATTTAATGGATTAATTACGACTGACGACTGTTTATTAATTTCTTATTTACTGTTATATATCTTCTTGAAAATTTGTTTGTAACTTGGTAACCAATAATTTACTGTATCTCCATGATAACTTTTTATAAGACTGAATAGATGTCGCAACAGATATGTAGCGACAGCTACACCAGCGACATCTGTTTCCCG
>NIPQ01093219.1:0-11734 GCA_002806875.1 Lepidotrigona ventralis hoosana
GACAAGAAGAATGGAAAGAATTTTTCAATTATTAATAATAATTTCAATGCAATGTGCAAACATTCTTACATTCTTAGCTTTCAAACGTGATAATGTGTAGTAAAGTGTTTACTTATATTATGTCAAATACTATAAATATATAAATATCCTGTAATATTATTACAGAATATTAGAGTACCAAATATACATTGTATTATATATCGATCAAATATGGCGGGTTTGTTAGGTGTCAGTTAAACACAAATGCACAAGTACGTAATACACGTAATGCGCAGAACATATTCAAATATTCACGTAATTGCTCCGTAATAGCTCCCTTTTTCTAAAAAGAGTCTTCTTTTATTAAAACGAATTAAATCAAATATTATTGTACCTTTATGAAAAGTTATGCTATCGTTAATCGCCATGGCGTCTTTTTGTATTATAAACGTCACGTTTTTCCAAATCTCACGATATCCCTCGTTTCAAAGTTTTCCTCGCAATCAACTAAAAATCAGAAGAGAAAAGATTACTTTCGAATAAACGTATAAAAGTTATTGGATAGAGAAACGTATGTCAATTAGATAAGAATATGAATAACATGTACACACATGAATAAATATCTCACGCTATATGTTACACCTTAATGCCATGATTTTCAACAGACTAACCTCTTATTAACCGTCAATTAATTTGACGAGGTAGGGAAGGAGGAGGAGAAAGGAGGGCTGAGCATGCAACGATGCGATTCGATTGATTTATGAGAAAAAGAAAGCGTCCTACGAAAATGTTTTCAACAATAGGCATATTACGTGCCGTGTACATTTATACATAAATATCAACGACCGCTTGTTTCATTCGATCAAATAGAATTAATTCAATCGATGAATATAAAATATAATTGTTTTCTTAACACGGAATACAATTACAACAAGGTACAGCATATACACGTAGTTTTTTAGATTCTTTAATTATTGTAACCATATAAATCACCGCGATCGGTGATTTATATATCAATACTTACTGGATAAGTACTGGATTTGATTAGAAGCATGGATTCCGCGATAGCCGGGATTTAATAGACGTGCATACATATATAACACATATGAATTGAAAGCAGGTTACTCATTTGAAATCATTAGTTCCAACTAACAAGAAACTGGAGACCGAAGACACGTAGTGTTAACTCTGTTAAATAACGTTCACTATTCTAAATCGTATTGGACAAAGGAAAACTAATTTTAACTAAATTTAAGCACTATTGATTCTTTATTGAGCAACTTCTGAATGATGCTTCCTCTCGCTGTACTTCCCGCCTAAAACTGACGCTTGTAGTACATATTTACTTACATCTCGATATTTACTTATATCTCGATATTACAAATCGATCGCAACAAATTATCTATATCGATTATATTTGAATATCGTTGTATATAGGTAGTTGCGCGTTTCACCATTTCATTGGCGCTGTAATCTATACTTAACCTAAATGCTAAAATCGTTGACACGCGTATTTCGTCTCGTGGTCTTTTAGAACAAAAAGTAGTTTCTTCGATTCTTCTCGTTAAATGATCATCAAACGATCGACTTAACCAAGTGTCCGTAATTTCGTTCTTCGAAGCCGAAATTAAATTCTTAATTTTAAATTTCATCGATTCAGTGAATTTAAATTTTTCAATTTGATATTGGATGACAACAGAAGAAATAAAAAGATCGAGAAGATAATCTTCAAAATGATAACAAAACTGATATCAAACTGATACTTTTGTTACCATTTCATCGATTCAGTGAATTTAAATTTTTCAATTTGATATTGGATGACAACAGAAGAAATAAAAAGATCGAGAAGATAATCTTCAAAATGATAACAAAACTGATATCAAACTGATACTTTTGTTACCATGTACAAAAATTTTAATTTCTTATTCCGAGTATACAACGATTAAACATAAATATACAAAAATAATAATAATAACAACAACAACAACAAAATCGTTTAAGATCAAATTTAGAATTAACCTAACACGTTCACAGTTTCTTGATTTAGAGTACCTCGACCAGCAAACTTTCACCAATCATAACTCGTATGCGTCCAAAATCAAAAACCATGCTTATTTTTTTTACACGAAATCAAATTTAGAATTAACCTAACACGTTCACAGTTTCTTGATTTAGAGTACCTCGACCAGCAAACTTTCACCAATCATAACTCGTATGCGTCCAAAATCAAAAACCATGCTTATTTTTTTTACACGAGCAACGCAAATATCGTTCTAATCTATTCTTTATTTACTTATTCTTACTTCTTAACTTCGGGATAAGCTTCGGGAAATATGTACAATATGTACTTTTTCTAAATATTATTCGACGTATAAACGTATACAATCGCATAAAAACATTTTAATCGACGGCATACATTACTTTTCGAGTTGCGAAAGCGTTCACATTGGTCGTAATATTAATAAATTCAAAGTATACATATAAATTTTGCAGAGTTGAAAAATAACAATCAATTATTTCGTTAATGACATTTGGTATTTCGGCGAAACACTGCAACAGAAAAAACATTGTGTTTATAAAATTGCATTTATAATAGATAAATGTTACTACTACTTCTATATTATATTTCAGTATAACATACAAACATCAGTTGTTATTTTTTATTCAGAACTCTAGCCAAAATTTCATCATAATAAATCTACATAAAAGCATACACATTTCCGTTTAGATCTAGAGAATTTGATCTTGACAAATTTTTGTAAAATGATAGCATATCGTATTCCTGATAATGTTTGTTAAACACAAATTCTAACAAATATAATTTAACTGTACAATAATTTAACAAGTTATACAAACATTTACAATGTAACAAATTTAACAATTAATTTACAAATTAATTAAAATTACTAAGTAAATATGTGCAATATTCCAAACATATCACCAACACCTGTACGCTGCTAACATTCTACAAAAGTTCATCAACTTCTTGTCTCTATTCATATACCTGATAATAAAAATATAACTATTTATTATTAGACCAGGACAATTACCTTAACCTTAAACTTTGGTTCGTAATCAAAATAATTTCATCTCACAGCAGCTAAAAGAAAAATATATTACTAATTAAACATACATTACCAAAGTTTTTGCTCATGTCAGTGAAAACACATCAGGATCTTTGATGTGTTTTATCATTATATTCAGTTCCAAAAGAAATCATTGTATTTTAGAAATTTTGTAAAATAAGTTATACAGAAGAAGAAGCTTATGAAATTACAAATCGATTATTTTAATTCGATATAGAAATAATTACTTTAAAAAATATTAAATATATGTATATTGCCTTACCTTGTATATATTAAATTCTTACTCCAAAATGATATGCTATGCACAAAAATTAAGTTTTCATTTTACATACCATTAAGTAACAAGAATTATTTAAAGGAAAGATAGTTGAAGGAACAGTTAAATCAAAACTGTAGCTACATATTTTTCCATCATTTCCTTTGGAACTTTGATTTTAAATTAAGTTTTCATTTTACATACCATTAAGTAACAAGAATTATTTAAAGGAAAGATAGTTGAAGGAACAGTTAAATCAAAACTGTAGCTACATATTTTTCCATCATTTCCTTTGGAACTTTGATTTTAATATGATCAGCTTTGTCCGATTCCTAATTTTGATCCGTTTGACATATTTTCTTCCTACGAGCAAAAATACTTAATCGAAATTTTCAAAGTAAAATACTTGGAACAGATTAAGATAGATGAAGCAGGATTAATGATCAGCTTTGTCCGATTCCTAATTTTGATCCGTTTGACATATTTTCTTCCTACGAGCAAAAATACTTAATCGAAATTTTCAAAGTAAAATACTTGGAACAGATTAAGATAGATGAAGCAGGATTGAAATCTCTAGTTTATCATTTAATAGGAAAAACTAAAAAAAAAAAATTAAACCAAATATTATAATTTCAACCTTTTTTCTCTCTGTACATATTTTACATTTGTATATTTGTATATTTTACGGATACAAACCTGCACTTTTACAAACATCTTAAATCTTGCACTTAACAATCATTATACTGAAATTAAGATTATCACTGAATGAAATTAGGATAATCGAGGATGATTATAACATTGTACAAATATTTTATTTTATTACGTTATAATCTATATAATTATTTATTAGATTCTTAAGGATGCGTAATGATATTTACGCAACTTTACCTTTTTATTTTACAATGTACTTTACTCGTTTCCTTAGCCAGCGGTTTCTGATTTTTCTGAGAAACGAAGCATTCACTTCGACATCTAGCAACGGAAAGAAAAAAAGATAGATGGCAAAGTTGACTTACCAAAGGAGCTAAGATATGATTGGTTGTTTCACCGATCAAGATTGCACACGATTGGTTAATTTGAAATCCTATATTAGGTTTATCTTATACTTTCTCATACTTTCTTGCAGACAGAAACGTGTACTTTATATCGTACAAGAAACATAAAAACAAAACACTACCGCCATATAAAGTTTAATTTGTTTAACTCGTATATTTTAAATCGAACCGATAAATTGGGACAGTTCCCGTTCCGAAATTTTCACGTCTCACTTGCGTGAAAGTAAATATCTGTATGAATGTAATACTTTATACGCATATATAAACGCTAGACTATAAATTGGATGTGTCAGCCAAGTCAACCAAGTGTGTAATTTAATTCGTAATTTTAAGAGATTACAATGTGGTACTTGATCGATCAAGAAGGTGTTGTTTTATTTTATTTACTTTCATTCAAAATAAAGTAATCATTGATGACAATGTCATTTATTTCTTGTTAATTTTAGGTCATTACGTGTATCTAAAACCAAACCAAGAAACAGTAATCGGCAGAAAAAAAGGTGGCATTATTTTACCAAATGATAGATCAATTAGCAAGGAACACGCTTTGATTAGTGTCACACAATTAAGTGAAATAAAGGTACTTTGAAAGATGAGAAATTTGTATTACATTTAACTAATTTTACGGTAAAGTTTTCTTTGTACAAAATGAAAATTCTTATATTCTTTCAGAGTAACGAACCCACATCTACATGTCAATTAAAAGATTTAAAGTCAAAATATGGCACTTTTATTATTTGCGAGGAAGAAATAATTCAAATAACTGAAACTGAATATAACTTGAAGCATCAAGATAAAATAAGATTCGGTTTACAGCATCATATATTTAAGTAAAGTGTTTAAAATTCTTTTTATCTAAAAATGTTCATAAATAAGAATTTTCTATATGAGAAATTTATGTACCAGGGTAATGAATACATCTATAATAACAATAACGTCTACTTTACACAACAAAGAGGTAGAAACACTTAAAAATTTGATGGAAGAAATCGACGGTGTGATTATCGATGACAACATTTGGAGAAGGGCATCTACTTATTTAACAGTGGGGAAAGCTGTTTTAACGCTAAAGGTATTTTTCTTAAAAGGTTTTCTAATTTGGTTCGTTTGTCTTTAAAATTTAAAAATTTTTTTAATTATTATTATTTATTCGAACGTAAAACAGCTCGCTTGTGCCATGGCATCTGCCTTACCGATAGTAACTATGAAGTATTGGGATGAAGTTAAATTTGCAGTAAAAAATGGCCAACCACTTCCAGACCCGAATAACTTTGTTCCACCGATTAGCGAAGTGTTAGTGACCAAAGAGAAAATATCAGTGTGTCGAAATGAGAAAAGGACGAAACTATTTGAGAATTTGACATTTGTACATTTTAGTGTAACTCAATATAAAAAATATAAAAAAGTCGTTAAAATTGCAGGTAAAGGACAAAAAATTGAAAACAGTATGTACAATTTATCGTAGTAAAATAACTATTTGAGAATTTGACATTTGTACATTTTAGTGTAACTCAATATAAAAAATATAAAAAAGTCGTTAAAATTGCAGGTAAAGGACAAAAAATTGAAAACAGTATGTACAATTTATCGTAGTAAAATGTTATTAAATATCGTTAATAAGGAATATATTTCAGGTGGAGAATCAAAATTATTTTACAGAGCAGGTTTAATAACTGCAGACCTTTGTGCCCGCAATATAATTGTGTTGCAGTATTCAGACAGTAGCATGACACAATCCGCCGACATTATTTTTTCCGAGTATAACTTGATAAGTGATTATCGCATATTATAGAATATGCATATTATAGAATAATTTGTACGTTATCTTTTATCGCCTTTGTTTATTCAATTGATAATTTGTTTACCAGAAAATGCACTTCAAACAAATAATCGAAGAATGATATCAGAAGCTGAGATTCCTCTTGCAATATTACATTGTTCGACGGAAAAATATTGCAATCCAATGTATAAATTCGCATTCAAACAAATAATCGAAGAATGATATCAGAAGCTGAGATTCCTCTTGCAATATTACATTGTTCGACGGAAAAATATTGCAATCCAATGTATAAATTCGCGAAACTCTTAAAAAGACGAAAACGAAAGTGTGACTCGTCTGAAATTTCAAATCTTGATACGCAAAATCTGACATCCAATGTAGACTATAACATTCCGGCATCTATGAATATAAAACAACGTATTATTCCTGAAACGTCGACTATCAATAGTCAAGATGTGACTCGTCTGAAATTTCAAATCTTGATACGCAAAATCTGACATCCAATGTAGACTATAACATTCCGGCATCTATGAATATAAAACAACGTATTATTCCTGAAACGTCGACTATCAATAGTCAAGAATCACAACAAAGTGTAGATTTTGTTGTCGTACAAGCTAAAGTAGAAGAAAATTACGACAAGTCGCGCAATTGTGATTACACGAACATGAAACAACGTATCATTCCTGAGACATTGGACATTAATAGTCAAGAATCATTACAAAGTGTAGATTTTATTGTCACACAAGCTAAGGAAAAGGGAAATTGCGACAAGTTACGAAATTGCGATTATACAAACATAAAACAGCATGTTATTCCCGAAACATTGAGTACCATTATTAATAGCCAAAAGTCACACGTACAAAAATCAGATATAGATTTTGTTGCGACACAACAAACAACACCTGGGAAAAAACAAAAGTACGACAAGTCACATTACATAGAAGAAACTCCAGAAAATGACGTTTCAGTTGCAAACGTTCAAATTACGCAATCTTCTAATAAAAACAACTCTACTTTTGCTAGTGTATCATTACAAACCACACAATACTCCAGTGATAATCAGAATTTACATAAACGCAAAAATATACAAGATGAGGGACAATTACAAAAGCAGCTAACAAGCTGCTTAAATGGTAATAAAACTGAACTGAGTAAAGTAATTCAGCCAAATGAAAATAACATTAAAAATTCTAATAAAGACCTGACACGCGATGACTCAGACGATCTAACGAGTAATTCAAGAGATAAAAATAGGGAAAAGCAATCGACAACTTGCTCAATTGACACTCGTATAACTGCGGAAAATTTGAAAGAAACAATAGAATCACACTCGAGTATATCTGAAAATAGTACCGTAAGTTCTGTCATCAAAACTTGTTTACCAAATATACAACTTTTATTTTAAAATTTTAAGAAAGAAAGTTCTACCATAACTATGCAATTTTTGTTCAATTTTTAGGAAGAAGGAAAGGAAAGAGAAAATTCTGTAACTTCCACGGAGGAAAATGAATTATCATTACTTCGAGTTAATTGTATTTATAAAACGTTCAAAAAGGTAAGTTATAAAATATCTTCGAACAATTGTCTGTTAAAGATAAGGAATGAATTATTAATATGTATCTTTTGTTGATTTAGACAATCGCTACAACTCCTCAACAAAGGATAAATATCGATAATATGTACACGTGGAACAAATGGGATTCACGAAATATGTAATTTATTCTAATATGTGTGTGTTAAAATATATGTATATGTATATAAGATGTGTATGTATATAAGAATTGTAATAACTTGGAAATGATAATTATTAGCTCTTGATTAATTTTATTCGCAAGTAGTGCAAGTAGTGTCCTGATTTAGACATTGTGACGCCATCTGTTGATATATCGGCGGTACTAATTAATTTCAAATATTCTCATTTCTGCATTTTACAGTTCAAATAGGGTACCAAATTAAGGCTGAGAATTGAATTAGGAAGATCGAATTGCAAAGATACGCAATTTTGTTTCGCAAATATATGTACTTGCTCTGTGACCTCGCTCCGAAAGATTCGATTTTTTAGTTTGATCGCGAATAGATGATTCCATTATTTTGCTGCAACGCGACGCTAGTGTATATACACCTGAAATGAATCGTTTTAATTCTCATTAATCAGAGAGATATATCTTTTATTTGAGAATTGAATCCACAACTTGGTTTCTATGTGCCACCGAAGCTAGGAAAGATACAAATAAAGTTTACAAATTCCTCTCAATAGATCGAAATATTGTTCCAAAGAATACACAATCTCGTACAGCACGTATGAAATTAAATTTAAATTAATCACGTAAATGTCTAAAGTTTTTTCTATCTGGTCGTAAAATTCCATCGAAGTTATTAAATTTATAAAATTAAATTTGCAAAATCTTTGTACGTGCATTTAATCGGCCAATCAAGAAGAAAGAGTTTAACTTGAAAGATGCAAAGAACAATTAATTAATGGCATTGCAGTATGGATGAGGAACCAGGCATTGCAATTTGAAATTCTGTACTTGATTTGTAACTATAATAAGTTATTACGTTTCATTTGTAAGTTATTACGTTTCACGTCTTATTTGTAATTTTGTAAGAAAATTTAATTTAACAATTCTCGTTCGAATCGTCACGATTCTATTATATCGATAATGTCGTGTACGACGTGAAAACGTCGAAATATGGAGTCAGATGTTCCCCGAAACACATCCGGGGGTACGTCAAGTTTACTATTATTCCGATGTTGTAATAACTAACATTTAACAAAAGTTTCAATAAAAGAACGCTACTGACTTTATCGTTGTTAACGATTGCGTTGAATAGAATAGAATCTTACACATTCGCCATAGTGTGTCACAGAAATCGCGTAAAAAACTTTGATCTTTATAGATTAGAATTATCAAAGACGTATCGCAAGACACGCAAGTTCCATATGATATTGTGTCTATTTTATCTTTATTGCGAGTTATAACTTATAATTGATAATATGAAAATATCACGAGTTGTAATTTATAATTGTTGATTAAAATCAGTTCGGGTCTCTTCGACTTTCGTCGTCGCTCTTCGGTTAGGTTGATTTGACGCTTCGGGCGTCGGCTTCTAATGGACGACGATTGTTAACGATGGTGTGATTTCACGTTTACGTTTACCACTTGATCGACTGAAATTTTTAACAATTATAATAGTAAACTATCATAGTTGGAAAAACTATCGTTGATATGTATCGTCGTAATATCGTAGTGAGAAACAAACGTGTTCGATAGTAGGAAACAGTGGAAGTAATATTTACAAACTAACCTTTAACGTTACAGTAACAGTACAAGCACAGGGAGTGTGCAATTGCAAACTACATCGTTCCAGGTGTTTGTAGAAAGAAGTACAATTGACAGAGCGATTGATTGAAACTGACGTACCTGTGTAAAATGAATTACGGGAAAAAATCTCCCAGCATGGGTACACCATCCGTATATTCGCACGTTACTACGCGTAGCAGTGCAAATTTAAAGTCTTCACGATCAACGCGTAGCGTTAAAACACGTTGGTATCAAAGACCAATTTTATCGCATTCGTATTTACTGAATATTCAAAGAGGCGCCATGCTTACAGCTATATTTGCACTGGTAAATATATACAGTTCAGATCAGTGGTACATACAGAATTTACACGGAGATGAAAGATGTTTTCTTTCAGTGTTTAGCCACTTTCACCATATGCACGTCTATATTTGATCTTTATTGTCTTTACGAAGCTGCACCAGGCTCGACCCATTACGGCTATTACATAATATCGTATGAATTTGTTTACGTGGGTAATCGGCATGGTGAGTACTGAGTAGGTTATTGAAACAAGAAACTCTTGTTCTGCGAGTATTAGAAACAGAAAGAACGATAAGCGATAAATCATTGTATGTCGTATCGATGTTTGATTTCAGTACGTAACGCTCTCGTCGTTTTCGCTTTGTTCTCTATGCTCGGAGGAGTAATAGTGCTGGCAACGTCCCTGATATTGATAGCTGCTTTAAGAAAAGAATATGAGAAGAAAATGGTACCATGGCTCTACAGTTTTGCAGCGTTCATTGTTTTCAGATTTTTTGCTTTCATCTTCTTTAGTATAGTAAACGACATGATATTTGCTTACAACGTTACAATGTGCATCTTATGGATGACGTTTGTTTGTTTCTCCATTTACGGATGGTTAATAGTGTACTCTTTGTACGTAGAATTATGCGATCTTACGAGATTGGAAGATTTGGCTCATTTAAGAGTAAGTTGTCATGTCGAAACAGATGTTTCCAACTTTCGTAACTATTGACCATTGATCGACAACGTGTTTGTTTGTTTCAGATCGGGACTATGCAGTCATTAAATGCATCTACCACGCAATCCATCGCTGGTTCTCGTCCAACAACACCACATAGCGCGGTGTCGGCACTACCAACGAATTAAGACGGAACAATTTGACGTTTGCATCAAATTGCAATGTACGTCGTTCTTGTTTCATTAACGAACAACATACGGATAACGAAAAATTAACGATACGAACGCGTTGCGTTAAGATGAAAAAGTCGTATCACGCAGTGTTACGACATTGCGCATGGCGCAAAATGTCGCAATGTATATAAGCGTCCACTAATAATCCGTCCAATAACATTGAAATTCCGTCCAAAATCACGAGAAATTTAAAAAAAAAGGGGGAACAACATCTCACCGCTGACTTGTGTGCTTCTTGCTTGAACGTAAAATTAAAAAGCATATAAAGAAAAGTCTTGCGATCGTTTATTTAGTAATATTTCATTTTTTATTAATAAAACCATTTACTAATAAAACTTTGATATTCGTTATTGGTCTGCCTCTTGAACTCGATTACATCCATTTGTTATCGTTTGTTGATTGTTGATCGTTTTTCGTGCGAATTATAATTACACGTCGATTGTTTCGTGTCAGGAAATCACGGAAGGAATTATGTCACAGGAAGGGAACGAGAAATTTTTGGTCATTCTTTTTTAGAAGTGAAATTATCTCCATCGTAATCAGATGTCGTCGGTGGATTCGACTCGGGTCGATTCAGTTGCAGTTAGCGTATGAAAAAGCGAGTATGCAAAGTAAATGATTCTTCCAAGAAGATTTAAGAAAAATATGCCGATTACTGCGATCAACTTGAGAAGTACTCCGAATGTAGCCGTCAATATATACATGGCAATTGCAAGACACATTTTTTTCCCCGTTAACTAAACCATTAGCTAGATGTACGTACGTATTTGTAAAAAAGAAAAGAAAACTGAAAAAAGTAACGTCGAATGTAATTAATAAAAACGAGATCTCGATGATCTCGATCGGTCATTAATATGGCGAGGTACGTACATTATATATAGTACATTTTACAACGTGCTTTTTACACAAATTCAAATCAAGATGACGTTGTAGATTTAGCGATTTCTTCTTATCAATGTAGAAATAAATCTTTTATAAAAACGATATATGTGTATACTTTTCGTTATACACGTATACTTTGATGTATCCTTGTTTGACTGTTTTTTTTTTTTTTTTTTTTTTTTTTTTTTTTT
>NIPQ01093224.1:0-45169 GCA_002806875.1 Lepidotrigona ventralis hoosana
CCCCCCCCCCCCCCCCAAAAAAAAAACATTTGGCCAACCCGAAAAGAAGTTCTTTCATATCGTTCCACGGACTTCAAGCGATTTCTATGTATCCGTGGTTCAACCGTTAAATAAGTTTTTTTTCAATTTCAACGCTTGGTATTTTTCAATTAACATGCCGTCTCGGTCAAGTCGATTATCATCGGGATATTTTATTTCCTCGGATATAACATTTTGAATGTCTCGAGCTTGTGTTTTGTACATTTATCAATCGAAAGCGATACAGGATGTTGTTTTTGATGAATTTCCTTCGTATAAACCAGAATCGTTTGTCATTGGATACCATTGCACGTCAGTGGCGCTTGATCCTTCTATTGTCGCGAACAGATAAAAGTGCGATATATCCGGCCGAGAAAGGGAATTGTTGTTTCTTCCAAGAGCAAAGTTGAAATCCGATTAAAAGCTTCGCAGTGGAAGCATCGGCGGTGATGGCAAACTTTCCGGCTACGTTCGAGCAGCATTTACACGACTGGTATCGAGTGAGGTGCGCTTCGATCCTTGATCTGAAAGGCTCAACAGAAATTAAGAAGGTGGTATTATTATCTGATGGTACCAAGGCCGAATCCTTGCCCGGTCATTCTCATGGAAGCATTGAAAACGGGCCAAGAGGTCGACGTAAATGATGGATAAAAGTTTTATTCAGTGAGACGAGAAATCTCGATGGAAACTTCTTAGATAAATCAATGGAGAGACAAAAACAAAAAAAAAAAAATACTTTATCTTTGCTTCGTCAATGCTTGGAATTGCTTCAGTCGAATGCTTCAACTTCTTTTCAAAGTCTTACGTTTCTCCGACCGTCGAGAATGGAATTGAATCGTTTAGCAAAAATATTTCGCAAAGATTTGTTTTTTTACGAGGCCGGACAAAGAATTAAACGGAGATTAAAGAGCGGGGCACGCCGGAAACTGGAGAAAGAGCGAACTCAGGCCCACTTAGGCGGACGTTACACCTCGTGCTAGAGGATATGCACTTGCGTTTTGAGGTTGCACTCTTTCGCACGTTCATTAGCGTCGTCAGTTTACCTAGCGGCGAAGCATACGCCACTCGTTTCGTCTTGGAACCGTCCAGAAGTGGTTTCAGGACGTTCATGACAGACCTTGGTCCGCGTCTTCCTTTTCGACGCGCTTGCCTTTAGCAAGTTCCATCTCTTTGCATTTAAAATGACTCGGTCTCGCAGTCATTTTTTCCAGCGTGATTACGTTGCGTTGCTTGCACACTGTCGTTGAACTCGAAACCGTTTGATCCGCGACGTAACTTTTAGTTACGGTTTTTTTTTCTAGGTTGGCTTAGCATCCATATTTCATGCATCGAGGGAAATTTCAAATAAGAGCTGAGAGATGAATAGTGTATTCGATGGAAAGTAATAGAAGCTGTTTGAATAATTTCTAGGTTGAGTTAAATGTCACCCTAGGAACAATGTAGCAATACATTTTGCTCGTCGTAATGCGAGCCTCTTTGGAATCGAGGAAATTGAAACACCTGACCTCGTAATGAATGAAAATTCAATGTGTGTTACAAGAAACCGGCTGGCTAATCGTCGCAAATATGCCGCGAGTATTTGCATATTCGGGTCAAGCTGGTTATCAGTTAGCTGTGTTTAGGCACTCGCGAGATTATTCACACGGCCGGTGATTTCGCGCGAATATTCAGGCATCACTGAGTAATCGTGACATTGCATTGCATCACAAAGGCAATGACGATGGAATGTCAGCTTTCTTCTATATAAATTTTTTTGGGTTGAATTAACGCAACGTTGAGGAATGTCGTCAAGAGTGAATTGGGGGCAAGAATACGGGCGGTTAGGAAAAATTCTTTTATACTGTTATCACTTCTTCAGATAAACGACAAAAATTTAGTCGATACTAAAAATTTGAGTGAAAGCTAGAGGGAACAAGGATAAAAATTTCCGCCTGAAGTGGAAAGACGGACAGAAGATTAGGGGTTGAGTGTGGCAATAACAAGGCGCGACAAAATAAGAAAAGAGGCCGTGTAAAAACAGCAGAGAGCGTGGAGAGAGAGCTCGAACGAAGGAGGGCCAGTTTCTAAGCTGAAACCGGAAAAGTAGCGACGAACAAAAAGCTGAAGGGAGGAAGAGAGAATAGGGTTGATGATGTGGAACTACGAATCTTAAGGAGAAGCGGAAGAAACAAGAGTACACGATAAGAGAGAGCGAGAGGTGGGACGTGAAATGGCAGCAGTGAAGAATCAGGTAAAGGGGTGCCAAAAATTGGGAAGCACGGAGAAAAGAATGGGGCTAACGTGTAATTGGTTGTAGCACGAAGATTCTATACTTGTCACGTGATACGTGGAACAGAAGAAAATAAGCTACAACATAAACGGAGAGGCGGATACGTAACATGCGTAACGCCTAAAAGCAAAGAGGATGACTTCGATGAACTTTGACTTTAATATAATAAGACTTTAATACTTATAGAAACGACAGTGATGGAAGATGTTCGAGGAATTGGTATAAAATCGGAACGCGCAGAGAGGCAAATTAAGATCGAGGAATAATTGGACGTTGGTTGCGCGAACGAGGCCCGAGCGCGCGTAGCCCCATAAACCTACATTTAAATTCAATCACAGGGGAGAAGCGACGAGGCGGAAGGTTCGTGGGATACATCCCTTGACGCGCGCATATGTGCAGCCAACGAACACATGGGAAGAGTCAAAGAAGAGAAACGGCGATCAAACAAACAAATAAACAGATAATCAAGAGTTCATCAAAAAGAGAGATAGGCGAAGGAGAGAGAGAGAGAGAGAGAGAGAGAAGGGTGAGATACGGATAAGATGAAAGAGAAAGAGATCTGGGGATTTGGGGGAAGATAGAAAAAGATAGGGGGACGGTGAGCAGAGTGGCGAAGCGGAGTGGCAAAGCAGAGTGGTGAAGCAGAGCATGGAAGACGGGGGGTTGAAGGTGAGGGTGGTTTAAAGGGTAGGGGAACGGATGACGTCATAGTTGAGGGTTGCCCGGGCAACGGGGAAGCGGTTCGCCGCCGCGTCGGGACACCGTCGTGCGTCGCCACCGCCGCCGCGACGTAAAAATCAATTTGGACCTTGGCTAGGTGACCGTTCGCTCGGCGCTGCGTCGCGGCTGCTCCGGCGGCTCGAGGCTCGAGAGCAGCACGCTTCCCTTCCGGAGCTGCCGGCTACCTCGCCATCGAGTACGAGCGAGCAAGCGAGCGAGCGAACGAGCGAACGAACGAGCAAGCTAGCTAACGACCGAACGACCGAACGACCGACCGACCGATCGACCGATCGACTGACCGACCTACCGACCGACCGACCGACCAACCGATCGACCGCCTGACCGATACCGCACCGCGAGCAGTAGCTCAGTCGCGAGTCGTCAACCGAGCGGGTACGCCAGACGGTAGAGAACGCGTCTGCCAGCGTCCGCTGACGCGCACACGTACACTCGTCGCACGCGGCCGACCGACCACATTCTCTCTCCGGTCTCCTATCTCGACCTACTCTCCGATATCCAATCATATCTGACGCCTGTTCGTTCACGCGGACAATGATCCACGAGAAGGAGATCCGCGTCTCGCTGTGTTGACAAATCATCATCGTTCATCGCCGCTGGTCTGTTCCGACGTTTCTCCTGTGGATCGTGTGCACGCTGCACGAAGCCGATCGGACGATAGTTTTGTGCACGGGGATGATGAAAAGACACGAGTGGATAACACGAACCACATCGAAGAAGTTTGAGCAGTTATCCTGCGAGGAACATTTGTAAACAAAGGGAAGAGAAGTTCCGGCCGGGTCGAACGAGGAGGGTCGGGAGAGCACCGGCTTCCTGATCTTCCTCCCAACTTAAACTGCTGTGTGCCGTTTAATCCTTACCGGTGTGTCGATCGGAAGCGTATCCTCGAAAAGCGAGGAGACAACGAGTCAAAGATTCGGTGCAGCTAGCGTTTTCCTGCGGGAAGAGACGACGAGTGGTTTCTTAACGAAGCGAGATACTCTCCGGAGCTTTCCGGTTTTCTCTCGGATCAAACAACCGAGGGATGAACGAGCAACGCGAAAGAGACAAACGGCGCATCGAGATTGCAATGAAAATTATGGCTGCTAAAGCAGCCAGAGTGGTAATGGTTTCACGTTGAATCAGGAGGCTGTGTGCTCTGTAGAATTGTGGTGTCACGAGGAAGGAGCCCACGGTGTGACGCATGCGACGTGCCGTCTATCGCGAGAGCTGTGCGTCGCGGAAAACATCTGCGCGACCGGTGAAGCTTTTACTCGTGTGCCTCCCCGCTCTGACGTGTTACGTCGACGAATGGAACCAGCGTGGTCCTTGCGTGCTGTGTGATCCACCACGGGCCTCAAGCAAGTAAAAAAAGCTTGCGCGTGCCGAGAACGAACAGGCTGTATCAACACAGCTACGCAATGAATGTTTCGCGGACGATGCTCGAGAATCGCTCGAGACCAGTTGAGAGCCTTCAGTCGCGATCGAACGTTCGTCGTTGAAGAATTTCTTTTCTTCGTTCGGTGTTTGAATTCATTCCCTTCTGTAAGATTCTTACCGACAACGCTGCGACTTGAAGAAGAGTCGGACGCGTCTTTCAAATATTGATAGCAACATATTCATAAAGAGAGAGAGAGAGAGAGAGAGAGAGAGAGAGAAACAGAGCTAAACTGCTCTGTTTCCGTGGAAAGATAAACAGTTCCATGGAAAGATAAACAACAAATGACCCAGTCGATTCGGGGAAATTAATTGACAACTGGAGAGGGAAGCAGAAACAGAGAGCACGCAATAGGTGCCAGTTCGTACTTGGGAAGCTATCGCATCGATTACGCTCGACGCAACAACGCGTCCGGCACGTGGTGGACTTGAAAAGCTGCTGCGAATTAATTAATAAAATATCAGGCTCGCGTGGTTCGAAACGAAAATGTTGCTGGGTATGTGGCCGGCCTCTGATAGGAAGTATCGCGCTTGAATGGAAGTGAAGAAAGAGTTGCTCTGTTTTGCGCAGCGCTCGCGTGCTCGACAATGTAGCAGAGCTCGTCTCGATGATTCTCGAGGATATTCTGGTGCCAGAGTCGGTTTCATATAGTTCATTCCATACGTAGCAACGATAGGACGAAGAGACGGGAAAGAAACAGGTGGAAGATCTTGTCCTCGATACACCTATCTCGGAGGGAGAAAGAGGGAAGCACGAAAGAGAAGCGAGCACGAAACGGAAACTCTCGGTATCGATGATGGTGGAAGGCAAGTTGCCAGGAGATTCGTTGTCGTGGTGCTCGCGTTTCTCTGGTACGAGCTGTTCTTGCTAATATCGCGAGTTGTGTGGCAAGTGAACGAAACGAGAAAAACAGCAGAGGAATGCCGAGGTACGATGACGGACTTGGTACACGATCTTAGGATCGCGGTGTCGTTGTCGACGTCGTCGTCGTGGTCGTCGGCGTCGACACGTATCTGGTGGGAACGCTGCCTGTGCTGTACGATCAGCTAATATAGATAGATAGATCGTTCGAATGGCGACAGGCCTCGAGAACGACGACCAGCTGCGTTAGGAGTTTGTCGAGGATTTTTGAACTCGAACGATTCGCGAATTCTTCCTTCCACCGATTGAAGGAATCCTTTCTTTTATCAATTCCGTTCGAGAAAGAGCCATTAGATACTTCCTCCATTCATTCACTCGAGTTTCGAGGGAGTTACTTGTTCAAACACATAGAAAAAGTGGAATTTGCGAAGAAGACGCGGAGAACGTGAGCCACGAAAAACACGGGAAGCTGATACAGAGATAATCGAGCAAAGCACCAACAATCGGAAATACGAAATACGAAAATGACAGCGGTGTTTACGCGTTCGGCGAACTGTAAATAACTGTGATCTAGGAGTAGAGTCGTTCAGTTAATGACTGATTGCCGAACAGGACTCGAGAACGAGACCCAAGAATATTGAGGGAAGCAGGGAAGAAATCAAAGCATTAAATAGAAATAATAATCTCTTTTTTTGGGGTGGGGGATAGTAATAACACTGAATAAAGAAAGATAATAATAATATCCGCTGCATGGGGATAGTAATAATAAATAATAAGCAGACGAGATAATAATAATAATCCCTGATATAGGGATAGTAATAAATTGAATAAAAAAAAACACAAGATAATAATAATAATAATAATAATATAATCCCTGTGCTGGGGATAGTAATAACATTGAATAAAAAAAAAAAAGAACAAAACAAGATAAAAGAAGAAAGAAAGGTGGAACAATTTAGCGACAAGAGAAAGCTATTCCACCATCGAGCATGGCCTCGGTGGCAGCATGGTTGCCATTCGCCCGTGCAGCGGCGATTGGTTGGGTGCCGATCGCGACACATCCACTGCCACCGCCGCCGATTCCAAAGGATCGTCGCAAAGCCGACGACGAGAAGCTGTTGATAAACGTGAGCGGTCGTCGCTTCGAAACTTGGCGGAACACCCTCGAGAAGTATCCGGACACTCTTCTTGGTTCGAACGAGCGCGAGTTCTTTTACGACGAGGAGAGCAAAGAGTACTTCTTCGATCGTGATCCAGACATTTTCCGTCACATTCTCAACTACTACAGGACCGGTAAGCTTCACTATCCGAAGCACGAATGCCTGACGAGCTACGACGAGGAGTTGGCGTTCTTCGGTATACTTCCGGATGTGATCGGCGACTGTTGCTACGAAGACTATCGCGATCGGAAACGGGAGAACGCGGAACGTTTGATGGACGACAAGCTGAGCGAGAATGGAGATCAGAATCTTCAACAGCTGTTGGACATTAGGCAAAAGATGTGGAGGGCGTTCCAGAATCCACACATCTCGACGGCGGCTTTGGTGTTCTACTACGTAACCGGTTTCTTCATCGCCGTGAGCGTGCTGGCGAACGTGGTCGAGACCGTGCCGTGCGGTAATCGTCCGGGACGCGCCGGTACGCTTTCATGCGGCGAACGTTACAAGATCGTCTTCTTCTGCCTGGACACTGCGTGCGTCATGATATTCACCGCGGAGTATCTATTGAGGCTGTTCGCGGCGCCGAGCCGGTGCAAGTTCGCGCGATCGGTCATGTCCATCATCGACGTGGTCGCCATACTCCCGTACTACATTGGTCTCGGTATCACCGACAACGACGACGTATCCGGTGCTTTCGTTACGCTGCGCGTCTTCCGTGTGTTCCGGATCTTCAAGTTCTCCAGACACTCGCAAGGTCTCAGGATCCTCGGTTACACCCTGAAGTCCTGCGCGTCAGAACTCGGTTTCCTCGTCTTCTCCCTGGCCATGGCCATCATCATATTCGCCACGGTGATGTTCTACGCGGAGAAGAACGTCGACGGGACGAACTTCACCTCGATTCCTGCCGCATTCTGGTACACCATCGTTACGATGACTACCTTAGGGTGAGTTGTTATACATGTTTCTCTTACGTTTAATCTAGTGTGTCTTAGTTGACGAAAGTAATTTACTCGTTTATCCTGTAACCACTTAACCTCACGTGACTGACGTGGTAATTCACGTTGTCAAACTTGTACGATTCGATTAGAAAATGTTTATCCAACGATATATCTTCCCTTTGATAAAGAAGCAGCGTATCTCGTAGCCCTTGCTAGATACGTGTCGAATGAAACAGAAGTAACGGGTGCATCTGTGAAAGTAATTGGCTCCGTGTAAACCGCCTGAAGCTGGAACAAGCACCGGTCTCCAGTGATATTTTTAAACAGAGGTCGTTGTCGACCTTTTTACCTCGAAGGGCCTCGCTGCTTTCTCTAAATATCCGCAGCATAGTAGAAGCACCGTCCTCGAATACCCCCACTGACAATATCTTATATACTTTGCTCTCGTGCTTCACCGCTTTTCGTTTCCATCGTAAACTCGTCTCTCTTCGACCAGATCCTTTCAATTCCCTTGTTTGCCAATTGTTTCTTAATTACTCTGCGAAAGAAGTTGATTTTCTATCGCGAATTCAATTCCCCTTTATATTTCGTTACGATCTTCCAGAGACGTTTTTCATTTTATGATAATTCTTAGCTGACATCGTTCGATATTGGAGACTACGAAGTGTTCAGATTTTCAATCGTTTACTCATGGAATTTTTAATAGTTAATTTGCTCGGTACAAATGGAACGAATTTCGTCGTCCCTCGCTGTCGAAAATAATAATAATAAGGGGAGCATGATGATAGTAGTAGAAGCAATGGAAAAACACGATCTGTCCGTTCTTCAGACAACGTCCTGTCTCTGTCTTCCTCTGTTTCTACCCGTACAAAACGAAATCTATGTATTTTCATTTCGTTTTCGCAATGGACAGCTGACAATCAGCGTGGTCTTAGTCGCGCAGCCGGTGGTCTGGTTTAGATGGTCGTGTCATTGGCGCGCCAGAGGCCAAATTCGTGTTCACGTCGTACGTCCAATGCGAAATGCTTCCGGTTGATCATAGTTTCCCTCGGTTTTCATTTATCGTCATCCAATCGGAAATTTTTAGCAGACGTGTAAAACGGTCGAAATTGAAATTTACGGTAAAACGGTAAATTTCGGAGACTTTTTTATTATTCGCAAACGAACGGTGTCGGACCGATCGTTTCAAAAAGTCACTGCGCCTCCTTCTCGGTTCTTTTCACGATCATGCTGACAGCATGCTGACATGTAGTCTCCTGCTGGGAAGATTATGAAGTTTTCAAGATATCGAATCGGAGGCTAGGAATAGTTGATAGATTTGATAACGCGATTCAGAATATCCGCGTGGAATCGTTTTGTGGCGAGCTCGAGCGAAAAACGACAGTTTGTCGATTGATTAAATAACTTTTCTGATCGAAGAATATGCGACGTTCATTATGCAGATGGGAGAATATATGAGATTCATTAAGAGATAATTACAATTCCGTTATTCGCAATGCAATCGTTCAGACACGCGCGTTTTACCCAATGGAATTATACGTATATTACATCTTCCTCGTTCATTATCGTTATTTAGACTGCTTCCTGTCTGTCTTTTCCTTCATTCGTCGTTTCATTCTTCTCTCTCTCTCTCTCTCTCTCTCTCTCTCTCGTGTATTCATTTACGTATCACAGAACGCTACCTTTGACATAGTGCATCGTTAAATTGTTTCGCGCTTTCGAATATAACGCCACCGCTGACAGAAATCGATCAAAATTTAGGTGCGAATCTGCGGTCTCGAATTTTCAACGTTCGCGATATTCGAGGGAAAGCATGCGTATTTGTAACTGACCCTTTCTTTTTTTGTTTTCAATTCACTAAAGAACTAAAAGCGCAAAAATTTGTTATATTTTTAGCGTGAAAAAGTTTGAAAATATACGTAGAGATTACAAGAAAAATTCATTTCTCAGAGTGCACAAGGATATTTAAATATTTATTAAATATTAAATATTATCTAAAATATTAACAAGTTTCAATATTTAATAACACTTATATTAAACTTGCAACTCAGCCTATGGATCAATTTGTATCTTCTATATATATATATATATATTTTCAGATTAGTTTCTTTTGCCGATATAATCAAGGCTTCTAGTATTAATAATTAAACTTGTGAAAATATCTATGTCTCGACACACACGATAGATATGAAATTTTTCTTTAGATTTGAAGTTTCATTTAAACGAGGGTGGAACATTGAGTATACTGGAACGATGCTCTCATCGTGAGCTCCGTTTTCGAGTGTACAGGTATACCGATCGCAAAAACAAAAAAAAAAAAAAAAATGTTCGCCTTCGAGTGCTGCGTTGTTATTTGTTACACTCCGTTTATCTTTTCAACGTTTCCGATAAAGCGTGAAAAGGGCGTACGTGCTGACAAAAATTACTGGAGCATCGCGAAGGGAAGAACACAATGGCACTGTTGTTACTCCAAATATTTTTCGGTTTAAATAAACTAAACGACTACGTCTTGGGGAAACGAGGACGTCACGAGGGAACGTGGAAACAATCGACGAAACGATGGCGAGAAAAGAATTTGATCTGTCACGATATATAGCTGTTAAAAACTGTTTGAAACTGATACCTCGGTTTGAATATAAATTCGAGTTTAATGTATTCGGTTATTTGAATTCGAACGTTCGAATCGGAATAAAAAATTCACGTGGATGTATAATCGTCGATTAAAGGGAGATAACCGGCGGATTGTCGATGTATATTCATCGCGAACGGATAGGAAAATCCCGTCCCCTCTCGGTTGATTGTGTCAGCTAACCACCAGCTAGTTTTTTTTCTTGTGTCAGCAGCAATCGCCTTTCAGTTCGCGTGTCCAGGATAGTCCAGGTCGGTTCCTTCAAACTTTAACGAGAAGGATCAACAGGTGCCTCGAGGATTTCTCTAGCAGTCTTCTAACGCGATACTTTTCAAATCTATTCGAAGGCTAGATAAGTATGTATAACTGTCGCGTCGAAATTTCTATCACGATCGGACGATCGTATCGTATAATTTTCATGGCCATTAACCAACAGGATGTACCATCGTTCCGATGTACGATCGACGAGTGCTTTTTGTTTCAACTATGAACCTACGTAAATTTTTGATTATGCGCCAGAGTAATTTCCTTCGTTTGTACAAGGGAATGCTTACCAGTTGACGGAAGGGTGGAAATATCCAACCCCCATGATTTCCCATGAATTTCCATTTTCGATATTAATTCACGTTTCTGGAATGTAGTTCGGCTCTTTGCATCATACTATTCACCCGGCTTTGGCTTTTCAAGCTCGCTTTCGAACGGAATCTGGCATCGCTGTTCGAGTTCCATTACCGTGGTATGTTAATTAAGTTTTCCACGTTATCATGGACAAAGTTGCCTCGCTTGTACGGCAACTAGTAGTCCTGTAGTCTTTTTCAAAAAAATATTAATAAAATTCGTAATCTAAATAACGCCGGTGTCCCTTTCATTCTTTCGATGCAGCTTTTTCACCTTCTGCCTCTCTTCTCTGTGGGGATTTTTGTTCTCTTCGTATCACAACACAGTTAGGATCTTCTCCATCGCGAAACGAACAAATCTACCCGGCGAAAAATCTCGTTTCGTACGTTTTTCTGCTCTACGTGTGTTCCATTTCTTTTTCTCTTTTTTTTTCTGGAGGGAAGTCGGTAACAGGATGAACGCGGTGGCCGTATCGCGAAGAAAATAAAAAGAAATGCAGACCGTGGAAGCTGTAGCCTCCCCCTTTTACCCCGGCTTGTCAATTTTCTCCGCGTCTCGTCTCCTCCGTCATTGTTTCCCTTCCTGAATCAACGAGATCTTCTCTTTCGCCTGGCATTTCTCGCGGGGGCGAAAATTCGCCGGGCGAAGGGAAAAAAAAAAAAAAAGAAAAAGAACGTGCGAAAATTGCGCGTGAGTTGGGAGCGTAGTTACTCATGTAACTGCACATCGCATTCGGCGGTGATGCATTGTCGCGTCACAATGTATGCAGTTCGCGTCGAGCGCAAACGAGCGGGTTGCCTCGTTCCCGTTAAAAAAAATGTGCATTCTTTCGAGGAGCAGAAAACGCGGTCGAAAGCGCGAGTCATTGGGATCTCGGTGCAAAAAAAAGATAATACAAACAGTAACATTTTAGGGGTAGCTTTCGAAGGAAGGTATCTGTTTGTTTCGTGTTAGTCGTCTGCGAATCATTTCGCGTCGAACTGGCACAACAGATGAGTCAGTTACGGGCACGCGTTTGCGGGCAGTAAAAATTTTATGGAGCTGCAAAGAAAGACGGGTGTTTCATTTTTAAACTAATTGTGATATCTAAATTTTTATTAGTCACATTTTAATAGCTATATACAACGAACGCTATAGCATGCACGTCGATACAGATCAAATTCATGTTATATTGCGTCACCACGAAAATGAATACTATAGCATTCGCGTCCGTGAATGTGTTAAGAAATCTGGGTTTCTTAAACGTTTTTAGTGAAATTATGTTGGAAAATGTTTCAGTAAACATTAGAATGCGTAGTGATCGAACAGGTTCTTCGAATAAAATAATATTTGATGCACAGCTTGGTCCAGCTCGGCGTTTTCTATAAAGGATGAAATGTTAACGCACGCGTGTGGAGAAGCCATCGCCTGATATTTCAATTTTAATTGCACATTATCGATTAATTAAATTAAATTTAAATTAAAATGTCTGTTAAATTAAATTGAAATTAAATTAAATTAAATAGAAATTAAAATGCCTGTTGGTTAGTTGTGAAATACCATAAATACATTGATCTTTCTGTATGGAAAATGTAGAGACGCATATATATCTATTTAAAAAAATAAAATTGATCTTCGTATAAAAAAATAACTGATTAAAGGATTGGCTGAAGTTCCCTTTGGAATATTTCTTGATATAATTAACAGATATCGAAGTATTTCGAAAATACTTTATTTTCCATCCTTAGTGACTTATCTAACACGCGAAACGGCAAGTTTTCGAAACTAATCGGTTTTCGAGAGAGAAACGAAATGTGAACGAGTTTCGGGTTTCCTGTATCGCGCGCGAAAAGTTTCCAGCAAGCGGATTTCGTCGAATAAAATATATATTGTTATTTTTTCAAACGAACTAACACGGCAAAATTTTACCGAAACTTTTCCCGTCTAAATAACTTCTCCCAGTTTTTTTTACCGAACGATTCGCTATCGAATTTTATACGTTGTTATCCGCGTTTAGTTTCGTTTCGATAGCAGCCTCGGGGAAACTCGACGAGCATTACGTTCCTCGCGGCTGGCATTTTTATCGGTTGCGAACGCGGATAAAGGAAGTTGTTTCGGGAGGAGTTCATGCGACGGGGCATTAAAAGATTTGCAGGGGACAATCAACCCTGCCTCGTAAAACGACGGTGGAGAGGGGGAGGGAAGCAACGGTTGGCTTCGAGTTTTTCCAGCCATTTTCCATCCGGATCTATCTAAGCGCGTAGTTCGTCCCCGCATCGAATCGACGCTCGGTTTTTCGAGTCACCTGACTGATTCAATCACGGTTTCGACTATCGGCCAATCTTCCAACGATAGCTCCGATCGTAACCGATCTAACTTTCTGGATGAGGGCTCTTTAAATCGCTGCACGGCTCGTTTTACGTGCCAACGGAAATGTACGCTGCCCGGCCGAATATATGTGCACACTTTGACGGACTTTCATAGACTTTGCGACACGTAGTGTGTTCTATTCTCATTGTTGAACAAGTTTATTTATTGAGAAATTCTTTTCATTGGGAATTATTGAGGAAGAGAATAAATTTATCTGATTGTTTTAATATTGGAGAATTAAATGACGTTAAACGTGGATAGACGTTCTATCTGTGCTCTGTAGATTCTATCACGATATGGGGGTGTTTTAGAAAGATTTATAGAAAACGAAAAGTATTTTAAGAAAAGCAGCGTAACTTAACTCGTGTTACACAAGGTAGAACGCATGGTAGATTGGAAAAAAAAAGATTTGGAAATTATTACGTAACGAATTATTAAAATATGTTCACGGTATAAAGTAGAGTGCACAAAATTCCTTTCAATTTATCAACGATTTCCGAAATGAAGATAAAGAGCGAAGGAAAGAAAATATCAATCGAAACATTGAGAATCGACGAGCTTCCGTCCGTTTCGTTGTAATTTCCTTCCAAATAACGGACGAAAGAGAGGGAGAACGCGAAGCATCCGTTTCCTGTTGTCGATGGCGCTTCTGTTTCGCGTCATTTTCGAAAAACGTCGGATATCGTGTCGAGCGGAAATAAATAGTTGGGAGAACGCGTGCGGTTTTCGTCTGGAACGTACGGATATTTTAATCAGTGCACCGAGGAGGAAGTTCCTCGTGGAGTTGGGGCACGTATTCGTAGAAAACTGGTTTCCGCCGCCAAGTTCCCTCCGCTGTTAAAACTCGATCAAGTTCAATTTTTATTGAATTCAACGCCGGACGACGTTCGATCTCGCATTCCACGTGATTTAATATGCCGTGAAACGTGAGAGAGGGTCGTTCAAGCAAACTTCCAATACATATTTCACCTGGTTCGGTGTCAGACGGTAGCGTTGGAAGAATTATTTTGCTAAATGATACGGTGGCGAGAGTGTTCCGAAAATTACGCTGATACGCGATTTTCCCTCTGTTATTTCCTCTCGATAGCCCGCCTCCGAGGATTTATCACGTTTTCACCGCGACAGCCAGACATCAGCAATTCGAATCGAAACAGGAAGATAAAAGGAGAGAGAGAGAGAGAGAGAGAGAGAGAGNTTATTTCCTCTCGATAGCCCGCCTCCGAGGATTTATCACGTTTTCACCGCGACAGCCAGACATCAGCAATTCGAATCGAAACAGGAAGATAAAAGGAGAGAGAGAGAGGAGAAAAGAGTAACGACTAGAGAAGCGAGATAGACGAGGAAAAACTACATTTTGCAGCGTCAATTCCCTCTGGGACAAGAAACGCGAGTGTGATAAAATACACGTGACAAAGGATGGCTGGTCCCTCGTTAAACTTGCGATAAACAGTCGAATTGAACGAACTGCCAGTGTTGTCAGACATTCTTGCGCTCTGAATCACGAGGAATTTCACCGAGTGAATTTCAGCACGAAGGATCTCTACAGTTTTCATCGAAGAATCATCAAACTTTTCACCCAGAAATCACCACAAAAAAAGTTTCAACAAGTAATCATCGACTTGGATCATACTGATTAAAGTAATCTCATTTAACAAGTAAAACTTCACGATTAGACAAGATCAGTTTACAGTCCATTGCAATAAAAATAAATGTCACTTTGGAATACTCGATCGTATAAGCAACGAGTAATACGTGTAGCCACGAGTAAGTCGCAACAACTGGGAATAAATGAAGTAATGAGAGGCTGACCGAATGTCGCGTCAAATGTTTTTCAATCAACATTCGAACAATTATTGACACAATTATCCATCGGCTCGGCAAATCTCTCGGAATATTTGCATTGATTGAAATAACGTGACTTCTCTGTATCCGCGAAACACGAGCAAAAGGTTTTTGGTTTTTTTTTTCACTACTCGAGTTCCCTTCCTTATTTGTTACTGAGGACGAGCCGTAACCCCTTTATTTGTGGATCGAGAAAAAGGGATGACGGATCGCGATAGAGGCATATCGAGAGGCCAAGATACGGCGAAAGTCGTTCCGACTGGAAAATCCCTGGAAGATTCAACCGCAGCTAAGTCGATGCTAGTAACTTAGGACGGATTTTCACAGTGGATTTCCTGGCTGCAAATCGAATATTCATCTCCACCCTCTCTCGCTGGCGAGACGAGGTATCATAAAGGTATCGGATGGGATAGGGTTAAAAGGAGACTCTTGGACTCGTCGATACGTTCCATAGTGAAATCCAGACGTCGTCTCTCGATCAGAATCGAACCACGAAAATGATTTCTGACCAATTCGCTGCGTGACTATTTCGTCGATTTGATGAAATCTGTTGCTTATAAAGAAAGTGTCGGCGACAGGAAAATTCAAAAAAATTTGCAACCACGCGCAACATCAATATATCAATAATTTTTTTCCTTTTAAAAAAATGACATTAAGGATGAAAGAGATTCTGACTCGATGTGTGCGTCTTCTCGTTGTGATTCTTCTTCCTCAAGTATTTTAGTACTCGATAAAAAATTGAAAGAATTAAGAATTTATCAGCACGCCGCCATTGTTCCGCAATGTAACCTTTTGTTACGTCGATTATTTGACGCAGCGACGCGTTCGAAACGATATTTATCCTGTCCGATATTGGTAATTGAACTATAGAGGATGCAAAGGTGACGAAAATGAGCAGATAAGAGGACAGTGCGGGGAGAAGAGGAGGGTAGAAATAACGAAAGCGGATGGAACGCTCCGGCAAATGCTTCTCGGTCGCCGAGTACGATTGGCAACCGGCCAAAATAACCTTCGTGTTACACGGAACACATTTCGCTCAGGTGTGGTCTCGTAAAACCGAATCTACCAGCTTCTTTTTCAATCTTTGGACACGCACATTCTGTGCCGTTATAAATCGGATTAACGCGAGGAAAACGATCGCTACAGTTTTCACGATCCTATTTCCGTCAAGGACCGCGATGTTCTGCTCTTTCAGAAATGTTTCAGAAATGAGGGAAACAGAAGGACGTTAAAAAACTAACGGAAGAATGTTAAAAATTTATCGAGTTTCGTACAAGCTCGAATCGATGGTTCAGCCAGTAGATAATTGGCGACGTAAAATTTTTATGTGCGTCTTCGTTGAATTGCTTCGGGTCTCGGTGATCGTAAAGTTCTCAATCGAAATTTACGCAAATCAATATGAAAATCCAAATGAAATGTTCTAACGTAGAATCGTAAAGATTGAAATTCAACTGATATGCTGATCTTGATAGCATTTCGAAAGGAGATAGTGATTTCATATAGGGAAGGTACATAAAGAAAAGGTCAAGGAGTCGCGAGATTTCACTCCAGCGGGTGAAATACATGCTTGGAAGTTCTTCTACCTGCTTTCGACGAAATTGACTCGCGTTTGATCCCCGAAGGGACTGGAAAACGTTTTTCCCCGGAATATTTCCCCTTATTCCTCGATTACTATTGCCCCTGGCATGTCATTAACCATCACGTACGTAAAATTTCTTTGGCAATTTCCTCGACAATTTAGAATTCCGCGGGATCAAATTTATCATAGAGTATTTCAGCGATGTAATAGTTCGAAGTTTCGTCGATCGTTCATGTTCTTCGATGAATTTCGCATGGATTTTGTTTAGTTGAAATTACGAAAAGTTTCTCCTCCTCCCGGTCTGATAACGGTGTAATTTTCGTCGTTAATTCTGAGGAAATTTTTTTCCAAAGCAACCAGAAAAGGAAGAGAAATCGTTATATAGGTTAGGAAGATGTTGCATTTGCATCGATAAAAAAAGAGGATAGAGTGAAAACTTTTGAAAGAGCAGAGAAACGGATCATGATGTGCGTGGTATCGCGAGCTACGTTTAGATTAAACAGGCCGAGCCGAGCGGAGTGTGTTCAATTAACTACGGCAAGCCGAAGCAGGGAACCTTAATGATACTTCGAATACAGGGGCAGCTTGTCTATCGGAACGTTTTCCTCCCCGTAAGATTGCTACGTGCCACGTAGTATAAACTCTGAATCAATCTTCTTCGCCGGGCTTGGGAGAAAAACGTAAAGGTAGACGGGGACAAAAAAAAAACTACGTGGCATGTTCGTCGGAGGTTGGCGGATGGAAAGAAATCCTTGGAAAGGTTGGGATGGGGTGGAACAGTTTTTCTTTCATTAAATACTCGTTTTTCCTCCCCTTCTAGCGAAACTTCGTCATTTTCGATTGTTCATTGACCATCCACGAATATTAATCGACTGTTTTTTTTACCCGGGTTTTTTCAATACTAAGAACGCAAGGAACGCTCGTGGAATTATATTTACCGAGTAGCGTGAAAATTGTCGTACGACAATTTTTATATTTTTATGAACGGACCGCTGTTACCGCGGTTTCAATGGAACGGCATTCTCTCTGCCACGATTTTCCAAGCCTCTGTGNAAAAAATAAAAATAAAAAAAAAAAAAAAAAAAGAACGGAAAAAAAGCGGAAACAGAAGGTCAAAATCGTCGTTGCTGCGGCTTCAGCTCGTTCGCGTTTCGAAAAAGTTCCGGTCCATTTGCTCGGGCCAATTTGCGAGTACGAAGTGGGCCAACTGGGCGAATTCGCCCGTTGTAACGCGTGTTTCATTTTTGCCTTTGCCTGTCTCGCCACGGTTTTCCACGACAGGCCATAGTAATACTTTCCTCGTTGATGGTCTCGTTCGCGCTGAATACCCTACGCTCGTTAAGCTTATTCGCTGAATAACCTCTGGATCCTGTAACCGGATGGTAATTCGGCGGTCGTCCCCCACATTGTTCGTCGCCGGCGACCATTAAAATCGCGCACGGTCACTGATAACTTTCGCTCGAAATTACCGAGTTATTTCCCCGGGTTTTCGACACGCTCCGTTGCATTGTGTACCTGCAGCATTTCACCTGAATCCTTTGACGATTAGACAGTTGTACGAAGAGCGCATTCCCGGCCGTTCTAAAGATAAAACGATCGTGCCCGCGATAATGGAAATTGCAGAAGCTGATGGCGTACCACCAGAGAAAAGGATATTACGGGCGGTTCTATAAACCTCCTGACCCTCACTATAGGAATTTTGAACGAGCTCTTTTTTTTTCTTCTTCTTCTTCTTTCGCGAGCAAGGAAACGGCTCGAGCTACTGTAATATCGAGCCACGTACTCTTCTTTATTCGCCGTTATGACGTCCTTTCTCGAACGGCTGGGTAATTAGGTTTGTTCCAGTCCCGACGTGACATGTTTTTGCGATACGTCTCGCCACAGGAGCCCGTTCCGCTGCCGGTGGATCGCTATCACGTCGACGTCAACCGAGATTTCACGACGTTTTATAGTAACCGCCCTCCTCCCCCTTCCCTTTCCGTCGTGTAATTGCCGATAGAAAATTGCAAGATCGTTTAATCGACAATCGCGAATATCGTATATACGGAAATTCGCGAATAACAGGCCGACTCGAGCTCGTAAATCGCGAACAATTGCTGGTAGAATCGTCGATGGCGGGAGGAGGGGGGGCATGCTCGGGGGAGGATGCTCGTTGTTACTCGCAATTAATTCCCTATCCCTGTTTAGGGATCAGATTAGGCGAGCGATGCCGAGGCGGGCCGAGCGCGTATTAGAGGTTAGCTGGATAAATTTCGGATTTTCGATACGAGAGGGACGACCAACGCTGAAAGTATAGCGAGCGAATGAGAAAACCGGGATGGAAGTGGTGCGTGGTAGACCGTAGGCTACGAAATCGTGCAGTTCGAACGAGCAAACGAGGACGAGACGTTGCGAGAGATGTGTACAGAGGGTAATTTGTGCAATGACCTCGTTAATTTTCCTTTGAGCGAGAAGCCTCTTCCCTTGCTCCAACGAAGTTGCGTTACTTGAAATTCCCCCCTTCGAAAAAGGGGGTTTCTGGTCTTTCTCTCTTTTCTACCTCGGAGGCAATTTTCTACCACGTTAAATAACACGATTCGTTTCGATTTTTTTCTCCCCCCTTTCCGTTACACTATTGTGCGCCTCTCGCTGGCGGCAGGCTTCTTATCCGTTGTAAATTTCCATTCGCGCCGCGAACGCGAGAAAAATTTGAATGTTCCAGAGCTGCCGGGGTATTCTCCTTTTCGAGATGCCAGCCGTCGTCGACGAGCCGACGGGCAGCTTTGTTCGTTCGTGAATGTCGAATATATCGTGTCACGGTCCTATTCATTTCACGCTCGCGGTAAGGAGTTTCGCGGAGCGTGATACACAACGGTGCATCCTTTTTCCGGTTCTCATCGAATTGGCGAGCAATTTTTAATGGGCTACCATCTATGAGAAATATTCGTGGAATATTCGTTCCGAATAACGAACGTACAACGATGTACAACAACGTAACGTTTTAATTAGAATAATTGACGCGACGATGCGTAAAATTTCATCAAATATTTACGCCAAATATATATATATATATATATATATATATATTTTTTTTCCTCGTGATAATTTGAGCGCGGTATAGAGCCTCGGTGTTCTTTTATATTTTACGACGTTGCAATTAATCTTGGTAATAGGCTTCAAATAGGCTTGAACTCGAACGATCCTTATTAAAAAAGCAGTTAGCGCTACGCGTCGCGCCTCCGCGAGCTTTAATGGACTCCGCGATAAGGGTGAGATGAAAAGATAAGAAGGAAGAAGGAAGAAAAGACAGAATTGTTCGAAGAGAAAAGGTGGTTTACGACGAGGCATTAGCATGATTGTCCCCGGCGGAATTAAAATAATTGAAGATCCTTGGAAATGCAAGTATACCTACGATGCTTTCTGGTCGTTTGCGGCTGATGTTTCTCGCTCGTTTGATATTAAAGTTGCTCGAGGGTTGCATCGTCTAGTTGAATCCTCCGTGTGTATTTGTTGGTTCGGAAGACACGGCCAGTTGTATACTACTTTACTCACGGACATGGTATCGCACTTCACTATGTATGTTTCGATAGAACATTACTTCTTCTTGTACTTACCAAACGTTCCATCCCTGTCTGTTGTTTGTATGAACTAGCGAGNTGTTTTTACCAAACGTTCCATCCCTGTCTGTTGTTTGTATGAACTAGCGAGGATGGATCGACGCCTAGCGGTGCATATAAGCAATCCGTACGACATAAATTTGCAAATCGTTTCAAATAACATTTTTTTGTCGAACCATTTATCGAGCTACACTACATTCTAGTACTTGGAAATTTGCTAGCAGACGCGAGCAATTTTCGTTTCTCTGAACATAATTAAACAAATGTAGAGAATTATTTCATCTGATAGATATCATAATTTGAACATTTTATAAATTTTTCGCACCTCCGTATTTGATCTATTTATCAATTTGAATCTCCGTAATTAGCGAATATTCCTTGATAAATCGTAATATACTTTGCGTCGCTAGGATTATTATTCTTCTCTTTCGTCTGTAAAAAGAAGAAGTCTAAACGGGTCGAAGAGGCTGTCGATAACGATTCCATATTGGAGCAATTAGTTTACGGTTTAGAGCGCGTAATAATGTTTTATTATAATTATTCTGCCGCGCGACATCGGCGGCGACGACGGCAACGACGACGACGACGACAACGGCGACGACAACGGTGGGGCGAATTTATAATGGAACTTTCATTGGCCATCGATTTCCTGTCGTTCCACACGGCGGGACTTCGTGGCCAGGCTTCTTTCTGGAAAACGATAAAAATATACTCTGCCACCACTCGGGACACTCTACTATCGTTCACCGTCGCTTCTCCCAACGCCACACACCTATGTATCTATCATGGCTCGCCCGATAACAACCTCGACGAGAATACATGTCGTCGTTGCGTCTTCGTTCTTGCTTACTTTCCATTAATCCTCGCGATTAATTCGTGGTCTATTTCACATATATGTGAATATCACATACGTACTAGCGAGTTTCAGTTTATACATGAACATTTCTATTGCGCGTGTTTCAATGCCAGAAGTCTTAGAACAAATACTATATTTATTTCAAAAGGATATTGAAAATATTAAATGATACTTCATTCAGCAAAGAATATTTTTCAAATGTTAATGTAATCTGTACTGTAACTTGAAGATTTCATCATCGACGATGAACATTGGATATTAAAAATAAAGAACGTTCAAAGGTTTTTGAGCTGGCGTGTTGTACAGTCGTCGAATTATTTTAGTAAGATGACGCAATGACGTTGAAGTGGAACGATACAATAATTGACGAGATGTTTCAATATTTCACAACATTTAAAGATCAGAAACATTCGTTTCTGTTTCGTCAAGTCAACGAAATCTCCGTAGGCTCAAAAATCATCCTCATGTAACATTCGGGAATTCTCTGAACTAAAAACTATACTAACAAACATATATAATAGGTAAAAAAACATAATACTAAAGATACGTATATTGTGTTGTGTATAAAATATATAATATATATTTTACACATATAATATACATAAAAGGACGTGCGTAATTTCTTAATTTCAGCACATGTTCGAAATCGTGATCTCTCGATCGAGTCTCTTTCTCAATTGATCGAAGGGGTTGAAAGTCGATCGTATCGACGTCGGGGTAGTTAACGAAATTCACAGATCGCCGTTTCGTTGAATTCTTAATATCGCGGAACGATCTCGGGGATTATCGAGAGCTTAATCAGTACGAGGCTTCGATCGCAAGTACGACCCGGTGACTAATCAATGCAACAGGCGACCATGGCTCCCAATAAAATGCTAATGCAGCTCCTGTCATCGGTGTATTACAACGACGACCATGACAAGTCGATTGCTACGAATCCATCAGCGATTCGAATCATGGAAATTTTGCCTCGCAGTCTGACCTCCATATTTATGCCAGCGCGCCGGGCGAAAGAATTTTTTCGGGTTCCCGATCGAAAGATACGACGTGAAAATCAATTCGACGAAACGATTTCGTCGAACAGAGGCTTTCAAGTTTCAAGTGGTCCGCCGTTAAATCGAAATTACTCGGGTTAGTTTCTTTCTTCGAAAAACAAAAGGACACAGCTTTGAATCGAGTAGAAGGCGGAATTTACGGAATTTACGGAATAAATGGGTCGAAAAGAAAGAATAAAATTTTCGAGGAAATCGAGTTTTAAAAATTTCAGGTTGATATTATTCTTGAATTTAGATAGAAAAAAAAAATAATTAACAGGAAGTTATTCTATGTGCGAAATAATTAACAGGAAGTTATTCTATGTGCGAAGGTAAAGGGAACAGAATATTTTATTTACAGAATAAAATATTTTCGCAAGATATCTCGTTTTCGAGAAAATCGAGTTTGAAAATTTATCGAGTACACGTGCACTACAATATACAGAATCTTTTAGATCAAAGATCGTTAGGCTTCTTATCAACAGAAGAAATTTATTTGTTTAAATTTGGAATATTTACGACTAATTATGCGAAATTAATTCCGAGCATAGATGAGTCGACTGAACGAAAAAATTTGATTCTACATTTTTTACTTAGCCCTGCGCATATATTCTCGTGTCGATTGCTCGCACGGAATAATCAGCTATAACAATAAGTTGAAGTATACTCGAGAAATTTTCAAACTCGATTTTCTTGGAAACGAAGGTTTCAAAGGAAAAGTTTCATTCTTTCTGTTCGCCTTTCTTTTTCACTTAGAATCACCTTCCACTCGGTTGTATGTACCATCCTGTGTAGTTCAATCTTCGATACGGTTGTTCGTTACGATGATGGTGGATAAAAGGTCGGAGGGTAGTGTTGTTTATCGAATGGCCAGGCTGCTCTCGCTTCGAATGGAAAAAGGGACGAGAGGAATATTCCGGAAATCTAATCGACGAAAAGCAAGCTCTCGTCTCCTTTCGTTTTTCGTTTCGCCTCACGTGTGATCTAAATGCGCCCTCAGACTTAATTCGGAGCCGCGTTTGATCCTTAATTAAAGCCACTCTCAAAGGATCCACTTTGAAGCTTTATCGAGGGAGTCCAGGTGGCGAAGGGAGTATTTAGGGCGGATGGAATCTTTCTCTCATTTCAGTTCCGCGTTTCGAGCCTGCCATTGGAAGTTGAGAGCGAATCCGTTGGATTTCCGGCAAAACGAAGCGAAAGTTTCATGCCGGTTCTGCCGAACAATTGCCGAAAGCGACGGAAGCGACTAGTTAATTGGAAGATTCAATTCAAGGCGTGTCTCGCTATCGTCGAGCCTCGCTACTAAATATTTCCATGCGTTAATTTTACGTTGGCCGAGTGTTTACGACCCGCTTTTACGGCCATGCAAATTCACCGGCGTAAAACACGGATCGTGAAACATTAATACTATGCAAATGCTCAGTTGCCCGATGTTTTTCGCACTGCGTTTTCATTGGTGAAATTTGCCACGCAGTAGCAAATTTCTTTTCCTCGCTTTGAACGCCCCCGTTTCGTCTTCGAGTGGATTTCGCGAGACGAATTTCTCCCAAATACAGCCACCCTTTGTGCACACGATCTCGTTTTTCGTCGTCAACATCCACGCCTCCCTCTTCCGTTCTTTCTTCGATCTGTTTTCCTCTGTTCGAACGTGGCTTTTTCCGTTCACCTTCTGTGAAATATCTGTCGCATTTCCGCCAGCCAGCGGCTGGTCGGACGGGAAAATGCGTGATTTATGCGATCCAACCCCGCAGAACAGCCAGAACACGCCCTTCGGCTTACTTATTTAACTTACCGAGATCACGCAAGGACGATCACGGGGTCGACTTTTGAGGGGAAGTTGGCTCGCGTGTCGAAGACGGTTTCCTTCGTTCAATGTAACGTCCTCTTCCCTCGGTTTACGGCTCTGCTAAATGACGAGGAAGGAAAGGCTGGAATTGTCTCGTTGAAGGTGTCTAACGGAAGTATTAATCGTGGCTTTGGCGGCTGACTTCAACGTGGCGAACGTTTCTTTCGTCTCGGGGCTGTTGCTTCGGCACCTCTCGGTCGAATGGATAGAGCTACTACCCTGTCGACACGGTTTTTTAACACGATAATCTTGTGTGTTCCATGTCTCTGGAGTGAATGATCGATTGCAGAGAATTTGCACTGGCGAAAACGAAACGCGGCGAGAACGAAAACGAGCCGAGCTTTTCTCTGTTTCTCCGTCCCTGTCGGACGACGGAGGATTTTTTTCTTTTCTTTCTTTTCCTCGGAAAAACAGTTTCGGGTTAACTGTCGGGTGTTAACAAGATGCGATTTGTAATTCATGAGACGACCGGCAAAAACAGGAGCTCTCGAACGTTGAAACGAGAAAGCGTCCAAGGTTCGGTTTGTTCCAAGCCGGACGTTGAGATTCTGGCGATTTATTAACTGCCTGGAGATTTATCCCTCCGTTATTTAGATCTCGAAAGAACGCTCGGGCGGACGCTCGATTTTTCTCCTTTTTCCGTAATATTTTCTCTTCAAGGAGGGAACCTATTCTCGCTCGGTTTCCTTTAAAATACCCCGTCAGTGTGTTTCTTTAACCGAGCTATCTGTCGTTTCCCCGCGAAATTAAAATCCTCCGCGAGTTTCCATTCCACAATGGAACACAACCGGAAGCAGGGTGTTTGCATTAGGTTACCTTTTATCTCTGACGACTTTACGACGACTCTTTCTCTCTCTCTTTCTCAAGTTGTAGCCGCGGAGCGCGAATTCTCCTCTTTCGTGACACTTTTGTTTGTTCGAACGGACGAGAGAACTTTCATAGGGATTTCTCNCCATTCCAAAATAAAAAACCCCCCCCCCGGGCCCCCCCCTCTAAACCCCCAACCCGTTTCATTTTCCCCCCGGGGGGGCACGGGGTTAAAAAAAAAAAAAAAAAGGACAAAAAAATAAAAAGAAAAAAAGAGAAAGGAGATTTTTCGTCATTTTTGGTGTTGTATTCCGGAGTATCAGTTGCTAAATCGAGAATGAAGCAGCAGTTTTCAGGTCCCAGCGGGGCGATCCTTCCTCCAGGCTGGTCCAGCCCCTCTCCCTTCTCTTCTCTCGAACCGTTGCTCTCCCCCATAGGATCTTCCATGGCCTTTCAGAGCATCTATGTCTCTATCGATCTGCTTGGCTCGGAGAGCCGTGTGCACGAGGCCAGTTTGGGCGGGGTCAAATCGCGCGTAAAAGAAAAATTAATAACAACCGATCGTATAATCCGTCGCCGGACGCGGCCACAATAGGCGAATCATCCTTTGAAAAATATTATTCGATCGTGTGTCCGGTGATGAAGATTTCAATTCGGTGTATTGTCGAAACGAACTCGCGACCGTAATGAGGCTGATGATAACGAAAATGAAAATTCAACTCTGCCGAAAGCCGAATTTGTTTCCGACGTGATCGAAGAATGGATTTTTCTGGCGGATTTTTCTCACTTGAATTTCAGTCGGTGGATAATCCGGGACGAATTTTTTTTTCGACGAATAACCAGCAGTCCCGAATACTTGGACGACGCGTGTAGCTGAAAGGTGACCAGCGGAAAGTTTCGGCCCGTCGTTGGAAGTCGGCTGACTCACTTTGTTAGGAATGACCCAGTTGCTTGCCGGTAACGCCGCTTTCTCGATTATGACGGTAACTTGGCGCAAAGGGTACGCTTGCTCCTGACAGAAATTCTCATCCCCCTCAGCGCGCTGCTGTTTCTCGTCTCTCTGGGAAAATCATCCCGTCCGACCCGGACCCGGGATCTTCTCGTCTATTAAACAATCAGTTCTGCGCCGTTAACTAATCTCTTTTCACTACGACAGTCACCGAAACTCGCGAAAGTCGTTGCGTCCTGAACGTTAATATACGCATTCCTTCTCGCGTTTTGAATTTCTCAGATCGATCGTCACGGGAACAAAAAAAAAAAGAAACGTCTGCGTCTTCATACAAAACCGATTTGTTTTATCGCACAGACAGTTTCTCAGGAATTTTCGTAGTTATTTCGGTTCAACGAGAGATTCCGAAAGAGAGAGAGAGAAAGAAGCAAAGTGACTGGAAAGGTCGCAAATTTCGTACAAAGGCCACGTGGCGCGTATTGTCTTAATTTTTTTTTCCCGACTGCAACGTCTCTGGTCGGGTTGGTGTTTTCCAGCCGACGATCCCCATCCTGTTTGCCGCGGTTTTGCCACGCGAGAGCTTCCTTGGCCGTTCTCCAAGTTCGTGCTACGCGGTTGCTCGTAAACCGGAAACGGTCATGCAGGCGCAACGGTGAAAGTGCGCAGGACCCTCCTTTGTCTCTCTCTCTGGTCCAGCGGCAACTCCGTTTCAAACCAACTCGGGTCGATTTCGAAACCAACTTTCCACGGCGACTTTTCAGACGGAAGTTTTTGATTTTCGATCGAGCGGCTCGTCGTTGCTCAAGTTGGATTGAAAAGTGGCTGTGCCGAAAATTGCTCGTCGTTGTTCGACCACGTCAATTTCTAGCATCGGTGAATTTATCTTATTGACTGGTCTCCGGTGGTATCGTTGTCCTTTCGATTCAAATCGCTTTCGAATTGTTGCCCGTTGCTGAAAGGGCGAGATGAAGTTACGACAGGCGAATTTCTATCACAGTTAGTCGCAAAAGTCTGTGCCCGCACATCTGTTAAACTTCGAATATTTGAAAAGGAAACGTTTGCTATTCGTACATTCGGAGGAACGTGTAAATAAATTGCAAGTAATTATCGTATTAGTACAATAATGTTTATTCTGAATATAATTGTAATAATGATAAGAATCTAATTAATCTTTATCTTTTTAATATTTCAAATTTGCAAATGTACGTAGACTTCTTTCATGATTTTTTCTATAAACGAATTTCCATTACAATTAAATTGATCATGTAGAATTTACTCTGACTTCTGAAAAAAAAACGAAAGAACTTGTGTTAAAACGGGCAATGGGATACAAATAATACATATAGATGACCAACATTCTTAAAATAAACAAACGAATCCGATAATTCCGAAATATGGCGTTGCTAATTTCGAGATAGGTTGTACGAAAATACGACGAAGAAACGTGGTAGCTGGATTGAAATTAGGGAAGCGAATTCGCCGCAAAGAGTCCACTAGGCTCGATCGCGATGATCGATGACTAAAAATACTGCTTCTCCGTGACATTTAACGGTTAATCGAGCCGACTCTCTTTCTGAAACATAATTGCCCTTTCTCTCATTAGCCTCTTTCACGGTTNGGAAATCATATTATAAACCAAGTGATTAATACGGGGATTATTTATAATATCTATCGGCTGTTGCGACTAACATTGCGACAAAATTTGTCAATATATTAACCTAGATGCTAACAGCAAAAATTATGGAATTATATTACCGGCTAAGTAATTAATACGGGCATTATGTATAATGTCGTGCCATTATGAATAATGAAAAACGAAATTGGGTAATGCAGTTAATATGTAAACTTAACTCGAACTTAGCCTTATTCATAGTATTTGGCCCAATAGTTTAATTAATTAATTAATGTTTATTAACCTACGTGGGCATTTTGGTCGTTATTTATAATGACCGAATGTTACAAACACTGCGAAAGTTTACTCAATTTTAAATTTCTAAAAAAACGTATAATAATGAATGTTCCACCACAGACATTTACATATTTTTGCATAGACCGCACGTGACCTCGGCGGTCTTTTTCATTTTTAAGTCTTCATATAAATGCATGAAAATCCGCAGTCTGATAATCCATTAGTCACTTGCGTAAATATAGAGAAGAAGAAACGTAGATTTATTAATCGTTAACGTATTAATCGACAATATTCATTTCACAAATCTACAATATATACTATCAATCATTTGGGCAGTTTGGCCCAAAACGTTGTCGTTGAAAATTTTGAATCACGCTTTTTTGAAAAATAAGGATTTTTAAATGTAATTTAAATAATGTCATAATGTAATTTAAATTATCATAATGTAATTAATTACACTCTAAATATGATATTACGAATAAAACAGGTATTTAGTTAAGGGTGTCATTATCTGATTCTCAAATTCTAACTATGTTTCAAATTCTTGAGCGAGAGTGTATACAATATAGAGAAGAATGAGACGTATAATATTAATCATATTAATTATCGAGTATTGATTTATCAATCTACGATATAATTAATATAAATTGAAATCGTTTTGTTACAGGTACGGTGACATGGTTCCGAAAACGATCGCGGGAAAAATCGTGGGGGGTGTATGCTCTCTCAGCGGTGTCCTTGTGATCGCTTTACCGGTGCCTGTTATCGTCAGTAATTTCAGCCGAATATATCACCAGAATCAACGGGCTGACAAACGAAAGGCGCAAAGGGTGAGTGNTTTTTTTTTTTTTTTTTTTTTTTTTTTTTTTTTCAACATGTCTCTTTATCGGTGCCATACGTTCGATTTACGTACATATATTACGTATATTTTCGTATTGAAAATGGCGCGGCATTTTCGTTACTCGGATCGGGAACCATCTATCTTCGCGTTGTTAATCTGTTATCGGTAACGCGTGCTATCGTGAACGAGCACCGCTCGGTCGAAATTTAATTCGGCCTTAATTCCGGCCCGATCCCGCTGTAATTCAACGGATTGATGAGTGCAACGGGGGTCCTAAAGCGGATCCGATTAACATTAATTTACGTTTCATAGAAACGGGAGTTTTTCTCCCTTCCTCTCTCCTTCTTTCGAGAGAATTTTGCTTTCGAATGCGATGAAAGTGTGATGAATTCGAGGAGATATTCTAGCGGGAACGAAAAATAGTCTTTGAACAGAATTAGAGACCACTTTGTTAATCTCGAAGAAACGGAGCAATTTGAGGTAAACACATATTTTTTTTTATTTCATCAACGCATTATTATTCATTTCATTATTTATTTTCTTTTATTTTATTAAAATGGATTTGTCAGTGATAGAACAGGATTTATAGTAAGANACGAAGAAAGTATCAAATCAGATGCGTACACTCCGAGTACGTGACTCGTGTTTCATAAAACAATCGCCCCTCTCCGCATTTCTTCGTGCACATAAACGTCTGGCGTATCCGCAAATAGCTGTGTCACTATTCACGCCACGGACTTGTTCACTTTATTCTGGTACACTGGATATCGATATTGTCGGATGTTGTCTTTGGACCTAGTTGCTCGGCCCCAAGGCCACAGCGTGGCAAACTTTCAAACAGACATCGAGGTTTTTCCACTCTGCACTTACTTCTAACCGATCGACGGTGCACCGTCGATCTTGATGTTTGAAATCGATGCACCGATGATATTCATTTCGTGCTATCCGTTCAGAATTCATTCGTGGGAGATGCGACCGAAAACTGCAAAAACTTTCGGATTTAGTGTTTTTGCATCTAAATTGCAAATGGGTTGGGTGAACCACCTGGTGGATTCAAGCTATAGATCTGCTCCTACGGAGCACCAGTGTGCTCTCCGCGAACAGACAGTACGATTAATTTTCCCATCGATCATTTTCTTCCTCTCTCGAGAAATTCTACCTCTCGTTGGCCTGAGTTTCGCATACATAGAGTGGCTTTTACGTGTATTATATTGCAAGACATTTTGAAATTTCATTGGGAATGTAATGAGATATGTCGTTATTATATCGGTTGAAAGATTCGAAATCTGTCTGAAAATTTATATTTTCAAATAGCTGCAAGATATTTATCGTAAACATGTATTTAATTAAAAAAAATTAATGCACAGCATGAGTTACAATATATCAGTAATGAAAAATATCTATTGCGATATTGTGATGTAATTTGAAGCTTGTTTAGAAATTCTGGAGTTGCAGAATATTTATTCAGCATGAGATGAATACATAGGATTGAATGTTGAAGTTCGTTAATAAATTGCGTATATTATAAGAAATTTTAAAGTTACACATAATATGAAAAAATATATGAATATATCCAAAATACAATTTTTATAATNATTTCGCTTCGTCAGCGTGTGTCATCTCGTAAATTATATTATACGTAAGTGCTTTGGAATTACGTGTTCAGGAAATAGATCAATTGTTGTGAACCTAATTTTAAATTTGGCGTTCTACAACTGTAAACTGAGCTTGAGATTTAATAAAAACGTCGTAGAGAACAAAATTCTATTTTGATGTTTATAATTTTATATTCTTGCAAAGATAATTACACTTTGTTTTCATTGTGTGTGTGTGTGTGTTCCTCATAAATTTCTTACAAATGTATAAAAATTTGAAAATTAGGCGAAGAAAATTAAACATTCTTGAAGACATATTATCTTTTAGATCTCGAAATTCATTTCACCTCTGACCAATTCGTAAACTTCTGTCAATCTTCGATCGGTAAATAAAACGATAAAATCGATTAAAATCACAATTAACCACTTTGTTTTCACGAATGGAACGTTCATATTCGCCGGTGATAAAGAATTCACCGGTAGATCGAAATCACAATTAATCAACTAGCTGCAGACGAAGACGAGAATTCGTCGAGTCCAGCGACGATCGAGCGACCAGCCGGACGGAAATTGCGAAAAGGCCCACTGGCACAAAATACCAGTTCGTTCTGTACGAAATCACAATTAATCAACTAGCTGCAGACGAAGACGAGAATTCGTCGAGTCCAGCGACGATCGAGCGACCAGCCGGACGGAAATTGCGAAAAGGCCCACTGGCACAAAATACCAGTTCGTTCTGTATCGGAATTCGATCCGCCCGTCTTCCTGTGCTTCGAATGCAAGAAGCGAAACATTTACACAGCTCGATTTTCCTACGTAGGTAGCACCCTAAGTTTAGCCATTTAGCCAAACACTGTCCGTCGATGCGTGAATTACGCGCGATTACAGCAACCATGGCGCATCGTCGGCAAACTTGCTAATTATAGCGTGACGGTGTACACCTCCAGGGCTAGGAAACCTCGCCGGTGTGTTTACCATATTTATACCACTGGGGAATCGTATATTTTCGCGGTGGGTAAAATCGCGAGCGTCAGCAGGGTGTCGCGTGGCTGATCGTTTATGTTCGCGATAATCTGAGACTATTTTCTTTACTATACTCGTTCGTTGAAAATGTCTGACGAGACAAAGGACGCACGCGGTATTCTTATATCAATGGGAATTAATTGATTTTTGATGATAGGATATAGAATATTTGGATCTTCGTACGTTTATGAGAGATTTGAAGGTACAAAAATTTAGAGAATATGCGTGAAATATTAAGAGTAGAAAACTTGTTGCAATGTTTAGCAGATTTCTGCTCAGGCTATGTTTCTTTAACTGTGTTTACAAGTCTTATATCGAAGTCTTATAGCGAAGTTATATATCGAGTTATTTCAAGAAGCTGTGAAATTTAGATCAAATAATCGCTCGAATTATTTAAATCATCTTCCGACCATATAATTAATATAATATCATTATTTAAGATCAATGGCTGATGAACGAGAACTGTTAAGAAAACTTTCAGACATGCCCTCCCGTGCATTAAAACTAAAGAAGATTTAATTTATGTTATGTTTCTAATCACATAAGCTGAGCCAAATTTTATTTACTTTGAAATTACTTTCCAAATTCTACCCATTGCACTGTCGAGTCAAAGTGAAAATTTGAATTCTCTGTAAACTAAATTAATTAAAATAATACCATCAAATGTTTGACATTTTCATTCGAAACCAAAAGTACGGAACATTGGCCAGTGTTTGTCATATATTTCCCAGGGAAATCGTGTATTTTCGTGGCGAGGGCAAGATCGCGAGATCGTTCACGTTCGCGGATGTTCACGCGGGTGTTGGCAACAGCTGCGAAATGCCAGGAAGTCTTCGAATGCGGATTCGTAGGGTAGTAGCCGCGACCGCGTGCACTTTCCACGACTTTTACTGCCTGCAGCCACGCCACGATGTACGTATATATACCTTGACGAGCCGTCGTTGTTTCTCAACATCGTCACGCTGACACGTGATCTATCGTCCCTGGCAGACAACTTGATCTCCGCTGCTGGATTTTATTATCAAGCCAACGATGCGTTACAATCATTTTCACGGTGATACACAGCGCGTCGTATAAATATTCCTTCATCTATCTTACGCTTGACATTTCTTTTCATCTTTAATTTGACTTTTTTTTAATGTTGCACGACAATCGAGTGGAAACTTTGCAAAAAGTCTGAGGCATAATTTGGAACTGTTTGACCAACTTCGTAAATCAGAAAGTACAGATATTATCATTGTTTGGATTTATTATGGAGGCGATTATTCTTTGAAAAATCTGCTCAATGCTTCTATGAAGCTCATTTAGATGGAGAGGGAAAGTCTAGAAACGATTGAAGATGTTTGAAGTAAGATGAGATTCGATGAAAATTAGGAATAACGGCGGGTGATTGGTTTATGGCTTTTTACATTTTGTTGCCTAGTTCAATCGCATGTTGTGCCTTCATTGATTCACCTATGTACATGACTGCGGTAAATAGACGAACACTTATGCGGCGATTGTACGTTCTTGTCAGTTATTTATTACCATTTCCAAATTTGGAGTTAACCTTTCTTTGCTCTATTTAATAGTCACAACTGTGACTCGATATCGTAATGTAAAAGGTTAAATTCTTCCACAAGACGAAACTATTAAAACTGTCATTAAATTAGCAAACAATAAACTCTTGGAATTAAAAAAAAAAAAAAAAAAAAAAAAAAAAAAAAAACAANATCATGAAATGTTACGTGTATGATTCTCGCACGATTAAAACCATCAAACGAAACTCTCTCTTTCGGAAAGAAAGACAATTTCAAACAGAGCCAGGATTTATTCGCGAGGTTGTAATCACGAGTTCGCGAGGTCGATCTCGCGCGTTATCGTACCGGCAGTTTCGCAACTATTATCGCCGCTTCGTAATACAACAATCGTACATCAGAACGCTGTTAAGGACATTTTATGTACAAGAATTTCGCGAGATCCACGTAACCTGATAAGGATAACAGCGCCGAAACTTTCATGCCCTTGGTTGTACGTACAGTAAGAGACAAAAGTGAGTGTTCACATAACGAAAATGTGGTAATACTTATGGAACATATTATCAAAACTGATATTCATGACATTAGAAACGGAGATACATTCATAAAAGAGAAAAGATATAGAACTAGCAGATAATATTATAGAGGTAGGATGATAGTCTTTGGAGTAATATTAAAATCTTAATACTAGAATTACTGACGATTAAAGTCTAAAATTTCCATCAGAGACATCGTGAAGTACACAAGCTTTTTATTTGTACATGTGACGAAAATTAATCGCTTAAATCTCCAAAAGTATATCGTATTTCACATCTATAAGATTTCTAACAAAAATTATAAATTGGTCATTTGGCAATAATTTGGTAGTTCTAGTGTTGAAATCGAATTTAGCTACAAGTGCTTTAACAAAAGTTTAATTGTACACAAGTCTAGAGATCTACGATCCAAAGAATACCGCGCAAATGGTAAAATATTGGTCAATTAATTCTCCAAATATGTAACAGAGAATTTCTAAGAAACAGTTAGACAAAATTTCGTGCTTCCAAGATGTATATTCACTTTTGGCTCTCGTTGTCATTGTTGCCAGATTCACGAATCTTTCGACAATATGGAAATCGAAAGCACGAAAGTACTTGGATACTGAGATACGCTCCAAGTCAACTAGTTTTCCATTGCAATCTTAACACAGTAGAATATTTCTAATTGTAAGAAGCATCAATATATATATTCATTTTTGGCTCTTACTGTACACATAAAACGCGGAACATAATGCAAATTACCAGACCGGATTCACGATAAAGTTTCACCGAATCAGTGTGTAAGTCACCAGCAGAAAAAAAAAACAGCCATTAATTTTTATTAGGCACTTCTGGCCGTAACGATCTGCTCGATGAAGTTATCGAACGATCTGGTCGATGGGCGTGATAATCTGTCGGAAGGGTGAAAACGATCTCGAATTTTCTACTACGTCAATGTGTGTAATTTTGCTCTCAGTTGGTGATTGGCTGCTCCCCTTTTTCGCGCCTGATCCAGTAAAATGCTTGTTAAAGAGAAATAATGCAATTAATGATGTATTCAACGTGGAGGCTGCGTTATTTAACTCGCGTTCTTTGTTTACCATGAACGAGGAGCCTCGCATGGCGAAAGCTGAATATGTATAGAGGGTAGTCGCCGGTAGGCATGGCTGGTTCCTCGAGATAAATAGTCGCGACCAGGTTGTGCCTGGTGAATCGCGTTAACGCTGGCTCCCTCGCGAAAATTTCGTTGGCTGGCGGGAAAAAGTTTGCGAAGTATGAAAACGATGGAAATCGCGATGAAAACGAATTTCTGACGTAGTTGCGTTGCCGTTTTGAAACTCTCTGATGGGTTTTCAGTGACAGACGTTGAAAATATAAATATCTAAGGGAAGGCAATAGAGATTTAGACGGAGGAGAGCATAACTGCATCGGGCGACAATGAAAAATTTTCAGTGATAATTTGAATTGATAGAACATTGTGAAAAAAGGATCGTCAACAAGATCGTTCGCTTGGTACCATGTTGAAGTGTGAAGCTTTTACTTGGACAGTCCTGAGTTCATTTTTCTTTTTTTCAAAGATGATTTTATTCATCATACAGCTTTCTCGAAAATTGCAGAAATTCAAACGTTTCGTGTAAAAAATTTTTTTTGTGAATAAATTGAAGATTTTGTCTTTGCAACGACTTCTCGAAACCACTTCGCTGAACGACTTTTTCTTCGCGGTTGTACGCTTCGCTGTATGTGAATGGTATAAGAAATAAATAATTGTAGGGCTCGTTTTCAAACGTGAAACTTTCCTTTTAAAGATATTTTTACATCATTTCGAAGAGGGTAAATAAAGGGTATAATAACTTTCAAAGATTTTGTAAATTACAACATCTTTCCAGACACTGAAAAATTTTATTCACAATTAAATCCATGGTCTTCAAGTTTTTTCCTAGTTCTCGCTTCTCGTTTCTGCTCAATATTTTGTACTTAAAACGTGAATACCGCAAATGTGAAACAATGAAGAATATCTTCTCCGCGAGAAGAGATTTATGAGAAATTCAATTCATCATCTAATTAAGAGTCTATAAACACCGTTAATCTCGTCCCTTTCTCTTTGTGAATTCGTAATATAAATAATTCGTCGAATCGCCGCATTCTCTGACAAACGATCACTTATTTAAAGAATCTAAAGCACGGCGAACAATTGTGTATTTTCTCCGACTCGTTTGATCGCACAAATAGAAATTTCTCTCGCTGTCCAGTTGAATGAAAAGTTGTCGCGATATTTCCAACCACGTCCTTTTAACGCAAAGATATCGACAAGATTGCCGCAGATCATCCTTGTAATTTCTACGACGGTCGTTATCGTACAAGAAAGTACCTGCTCGTTTGCGAGATTTCCCTTTAATTGAGCGGCGAAGAAAGGAGGAGAGAAAAGCAGTTGCATCGATCCCGTAATTCCTCTTTGCTGAATCTGGGGGGGAAAAAAAAGAGTCGTTCGTAGAAATGGCTGTGTTTGAACAGGGTCTCGTCGTCGGCGTGTAGTGGAAGGAAAATCCAAGCGGCCGGGACATAATCGTTCGGGAAATGGGCGTGGACGACGCGTTTAAAGCCTCGGGATCGCCGTGGCGTATTCGCGGCGTTTCAATGGCGTGCACACGGTAATTTCTCGCGGAAAATTCTCGCTAAAAGCTTAATTGACTGAGCGTCGGTGGTAAGCAGGAGCTGCCTCGGGGGAAAAACGACGGAGAAAGAAGGGGGGGGAAGAGAAAAAGAAAACAGCCGAAGACAATGAGTCGTTGTTAGTCTAATGACTTCTTCTGCGCGCGAATTCGCGTCCCCGAAGCGAGTAGCTGATGCGTTTCCCATCGTCGTCGTCGTCGTGATTTTTCACGTCGGCTGAATTTCTAACGCAGCAACTCTCGGCAAGTCTGTCCCATCATTGTTCAGCGCGAAACAATTTCACTCGACCTGGAAAGACACGCGTCTCCACTTCTCTTTGACCGAATTTTTGCTCCTCGACGCCTGTTCACCGCGATATTACCCCTCAACTTTTGACATTGTTGTTGTTGTTTTTTTCTTTCTTTGTAAATCTTGATTCCTTTCCAAAAACTTCATCGAAACTAGGTTGACCGTGAATACAACCGGATGTTTTTCTTATACTTTGGCAACGTCTAATTGTTTTCACCCTCTTTTTTATCGATGGGATATTCAACGGCAGATGGAACGAATAGTCGAGGCTATTCGACGTCTGCGGTGATTTGTCCGTGACATTGGCGTTGTAACGTGTTCGCTTCTTTTTTTGGTTACAGAAAGCCAGATTGGCACGAATCAGGATCGCGAAAGCTTCGAGCGGAGCGGCCTTCGTGAGTAAAAAGAAGGCGGCCGAGGCACGATTGGCCGCGCAGGAGAGCGGCCTTCAGCTGGACGACAACTACAAGGAGGAGGATATTTTCGAACTACAGCATCATCATTTACTTCGTTGTTTAGAGAAGACCACGGTGAGTCTTTTGAAAATTGAAAAGTTTACGTTGCTTGTTGCCAAGACTGTCATTCGATTAATAATTTACATGTCTTCTTTATTAGTTGAGTTATGTATGTATCAAGTTCACCAAAGTGTTTGATCACTTTTATGAACGTACCGTGTATATTAATAATTTCGAAGTTCTATTAACGTTATAATCAGATCCGATTGTAGTATACATTATATTATATATATATTAAAATACATTAAAAATATTTACATATATGTTTTCCAAAAAATGATGGAAGATATTATAAGACAATCAATTGTCTATTACACCAGTACTTCGATATTCAGTGAAGCTATTTTTAATATTTATATACGTTCAATATGACTAATGTATGTTTGAAACGAAAATTTTGCAACTCCTGCACCAATACAATCGTGTCTCGTTACAGTGTTAATGGAATTTCAAAATGTTTCACATAGCAAGAACACTTCTAACATCAATAGTAATTTAAGTATTTTAATTGTTACAATGTAAGCAAAAAAAAAAAAGGGATTAACGCAAGAGTAAACAATCGAACATGAGATAAAGATGATACGTCGCAAATCTTGGTAGTAAAACCGCTTTGGTGGCTCTCGGTTAAGACAGTCCTCTTTTGTCACACGATGTTGACTCTATAACTCTCTCGGGAAATGGCCCACGCCACGATCACACCTCGAGAGGAAGAAGCAAAGCCTTTCACACAACGTTGTCCCAAGCTCGGCGAGGGAACGAACGGATATTCGCCTCGTTTTGAAAGGTGGTAAAGCTTCTCTGCATCGACGCAGAAACATTTCGCCTCATTAAACCGGGAGCAGCTGGCGGATCGTTTAATTTCGCGACATCAGTTTGCGAAACGGGGGAAACGTCGCGTTATCTGAGAGCCGGTTCATTCGTTGGGGCGCGAAGCAGCGTCGCGTCGTCCCGCTACGAATTCAAGAGTCCGCGCGCTGNCAGCGTCGCGTCGTCCCGCTACGAATTCAAGAGTCCGCGCGCTGCGGAGTAATTTGAACAAACGTCCCTCTGTTCGCGTCCAAATTTAGCACAGCACTTGTGCACGAAGGATATCGTGCGCCACCCACTGACTACGGCGTCTAAGCTTAATCCACACACACACACACACACACACACGCAGGCACACATATGTAAAACGAAGAGAATAACCCTTTGTGTGACGCTGTGACAGGTGAACACAGTCTTGTGCTCTACGTGCGTTCGTGCTGGAGTGTGAATGCTGGTACATACCCCTTCCGTTGTCGCCTTTGTGAATTTCACAATTCGTAATAATAATTCAGTTGCCCCTTTCATTTCGTCGTGCGTTCGATTGGATCGATCGGAATTGGGGTTTGCCGAACAATTGAATCGGCAGTTTCTCATTCGAAGTGAAATTGTCACATGTAAAGTAGGTGTCTGTAGATCTGATCGATGTTCTGATCATCGTTCTAATTTTATACATTTATCTTAACGTAGCATCGTGGAAGTATTTGAAAATTCTGATTTGAAACTTTCTCTGCGAATATGTTACTTCGTTGAAGTTTCATATTAACGTGATGAGAGCTGGTGATTGTGTCGGCGAAGTTTGAAATAAATTTGGAAGCACGCGTAGAGTTTGTAATATATTTAAAAAATTTCTATAGATTTCAGTATTTGAATGAAATGGTTATTCATTAATTTTTTTCATTAAATACACCGTTCCCAATAAATATTTTGTACGTACATTTCCTGATTGGTGATAATCATCTTNTTTGTTTTACTTATTACGAATTTTAATATTTAAAATTAATAAATAACATTAATCTAATACTTGAGTAAATAAAATTAATACTTTAATGAATAAATAATAAGTTTATTAAACAATATGAACGAATGATTTCAATAAAAATAGAATCAGTGTTTCAATGCGTTGAGATTATTTATCGTCAAATTTCCTTTCAACTTCATCCCGTCGCAGACACAAGAGATTAGTAATTTCAAAGTAGCTTAATCACTTAAACTGTATTTCAATAAAAATAGAATCAGTGTTTCAATGCGTTGAGATTATTTATCGTCAAATTTCCTTTCAACTTCATCCCGTCGCAGACACAAGAGATTAGTAATTTCAAAGTAGCTTAATCACTTAAACTGAAAGTAATAAATGGAACAGTTGATGAAATCGCGACAGAGTTTCGACGAAGTTCGAGGTGTGTACTTCCGACGTGATTATAGGCGAAATCCTAACGGAAATAGCCAGGACACGAGGGTAACAACGAGCCCTCGCATAAATGCGTGCTTCTCCCACTGGCTGTGTAATTCGAACGGTGAAACAACTTGCAACACTATTCGAGCAATACACGGCGGACCAAAGTTTGGCCTGACAACAATGGCACTCGCTGGAAATGGCCCCGGCGCGAATTCTCCCGCCCCGTCGAAACGCGAACAACGTTTGCCCTGGAAACTATTTTTCTCCGTACTCCCTTTTTCTTCCTTCCGCGCGTTTTATTGTCCGTTCTAAGTTAGTTTCGAAAGTTCCATCTAAAGTCTGACACGGACGAAGTGATACGGCGTCCGTTGCGATTTTGCGAAATCGGAGAGAATGCTGTTACGATTCAATAGCATATATTTTTAACGACACAGCCCATAGACGCCGTAGATTCTTATTCTGACAAATATCTATAGAGCAGACTTTTATTTTCGTGAAGCAGAGAAATGTCGGATTATTATTACCGGTTTTGCTGTGATGGATATCCCGGCGTGAGAAAATATTTAATCTTCTATTACATTACCTGTCTTCTTCTATATATTCATTCATTGCTCTTGTTAAATATAATTTCTTAAACTTTCTTTAGCATAATATTAGCAAGTAAATTTCACAAACTGCGAATTATCCGATTTAAAAGGGATAGTTATAGAATTGTAAAGAAGAAATTTGTATCTTATTAATCTTGTTAATCAAATATTATTAACTATCAAATTAAGATACAAGAGCAAACCGTGGTCTAATTTCCAAGTAATTACGTTATATCATCGTCGGAAATAGGAGCAATTTATCTTGCAACGAAATGAAGAGTGCGCGGGTTGTCTGACAAGGCACGTACCACATCTACTGCAAACGAACTGGTATGCGGCGCGTAACTTTCTATATACTCGNAATTTTTTTTTTTTTTTTTTTTTTTAATAAAACGTAGATTCTCCTTAATGAAACGGGTCACGATATACAATTTAGATTTCACAGAAGATCACAGTGAGAGATTATGTAACGGCGCGTGTGTATAATCTACTTGATCGCGTTGACGTTTGATTAAGAATGTAAAAGATTTCCAAACAAAAGGCGCGACGAAAAATATGGGGTTACAAATTTGCGTGGGAAAAATAGGGATCGGTAGAATTTATGGATAACGAGATATCGATGGGGCGTCGTGAATTATAAAAGTTGGAGCACAACTTCGGGCGCGGGTAAATTACGACGCTGTAAACTCAGTGGCAAGAAGCTCTACCCAGCTGGGGACATACAGCTTAGGAATAAACCTAGGGAACTATATCCTTGATCTAAAAAAAAAAAGAGAAAAAACTTGCCGTGTACTAAATAGGCTAATCTCTTCGATTTCTTCTTTCCTCCCACGCATTCGTCCGTATACAAAAATATTAAATTACTTGCTGTTGGTTTTTTTTTTAGAAACATAGACATAGATTATAACAAATGTTGAATGAAATTTTTATTGTTACATAATTGTACAATCAAAAATTTTATCATTAATATATGTTTACTTCTTATACACAACGTGTCAAGATAAAATTGCTATTGATTAATTCGCTGCGATATAAAAAAGAAACGTGTAACCAAATTTCTGGCCATACTCGAAAGTATTATCATAATCCAAACCTGGACTCTGTATCTCTCCAGCGAAATGCTTAACACGCTTTCGTCGTGGAGTTGCTCATGTATTAACGAAAGAAACGAATAATTTCTGTTGCAGGATCGCGAGTTCGTGGAGATGGAGGTGCCCTATAACGGTGCCCCGAAGAGGCCAGGCTCGCCGTCGCCCCTGACCTCACCCGCGCACAGCACTGCCTCGAGGGGCGGCCTGCTGCACGCCTGCTGCGGCCGCTGCTACCCCCAACGTTACCAGGTACGCGGTCGCCGTATTCTCGCCTCGACGACTTCCATAAGCGAGGGTCCACCCTCGCTTTCATCGCATCATTCGCAACCGAGCGGGCAGCCGGCACAGTCACATTATCAGCCGGTTGACCCGAGCACGGTGCCGAATGTTGCATTTAACGTGCCCGGTGACAGTGATCGGCAATGTCGCCAGGGCACCAGCTCCCCCAGCCCTTACAACGAGACGAGGGTGTGAGCCGAGCTCGGGACAGCGATCCCATCGAACCGTTCGTACCTTTCAGCTTGACCCGCCGTCGAGATTATCGATACTATCCGTACGGTCGCGAGTTTCCGCAACTCTCTGTTACCGCACCGTCGCGTTTCTTCGGTGAGTTCTTCCTCCACCATTTCTCCCGTCTCTCCGGAGCAAAGTTCGCTCGAGGGAGTTTAAGTTTCGCAGGTGCTGAAGTTGGTTAATTAATTGGTGCGATTCCGTTGTTCGCGAGGTTTATCCATTTGCATTTTATTCGAATTCCATCTGGATGGAAGATTCGCAAATCGAAGTCATATCATAGAGGAGGTGCGAGGATATCAGGGACCTTTGTTTGCCTCGTTTTGTTCTCGATCTCGAGGCGACGAGAAGACGTTGTCTCATTAGTAGAAGACTGAGCGTTCCATATCTTAGGGGGACTCAACGACAGCCTGGTCCCACGAACTGATCGATCGGTCTAATTCCGGCACTAATTTCGATCTTCTGGGCCTAGTCTGTGTATTACGAGGGATCTTTTCGAACTCTTGAGGTTGCTCTTGTTGCTGTTTGTCGAGCTCTGTCTCGATCGTTAGATCGTTAGACTTTGATTCTTTGACGACAATGCGATTCGTGTCGATCTTCGTTGCACCGTTCGATCGAATGAATTTGCCCTCTTCGCCTCTCCGACCAGAGATTGACGCGTACGAATCCGGTGTTAGAACTGAAACAAGTTTGTGTTCCGATCGAGGAGCCAGCGTGTGTCCTAGAATTCGCTCGAGACTGGATCTCGACGATCCGAGCGATCGTTTGTGGCTCACGATTCGGTCAACGAGTCGCTTGGAGATTAATTCCCGGGATTCGATTACGCGTTCAAGTCGTCTCTTTACTTCGAACTAGTGTAGCCCGAATTTACTCGAAACTTGCTCGGTAGATTGACCAAGTTACAAGTAGCAGCAACNTCTAACAAAAATATATATATATATATATATATATATATATATATATATATATAAATTAATCATTAAGTAGTGAAAAAAATTGCTACGAGAATTACTGACTTATTGATTAATCACAGTGATTCTAATTACCCGATTACAGAAATCAGTTTCACTGCCTAACTCTGAAACGAAGTTCCAAAGAAGAAAACCTGCGCGTTTCCTGTTACATTTGTGACTCTTCTCCCGTTTTCATCTGGTCTCTCCGTGCAGGTGGGCCGCAGGCGGACCGCCTTCGAGATTCAGCACACCGCGACGATGCAGACGTTCGACGAATCTCGCGGCTCATGCACGGAACAGAAGTTCTGAACGCGTCGTTCTCGAGCGTCGGAAGTTGGCCGAGAATCGCTACTCGTCGCTACTTCCGCCGGCAACGAGACCGCGAGTTTTGGGTTGAGTTTAAGCTGTTGGATATTCATTGCGAATGTACAGTCATCCTTGCACGGTTATCGACTAGAAAATTGTACGGCAACGTGTGTCGCCCTTGACCCTAGGGACGTCCAGTAGGTATACACGTGCATACATGTGCGTTTCTCTCTCTGTGTACACGTTCGTCCGTGGTATATTGCACACAGCGGCTCGCGAAAAGTATTCGGACACTTATTACGAAAGCACTTCTTTATACATGTGTACACATCATGCGTGTATTATTATACAAACTTTGATGTCGCAATGTAAGATTGATTAGTAAAATTTGAAACCGATCTGGGAATGTACGTGTAGATGATACAACGAGATATTTGTGTGTCGCGAATGTGTACTTGACAAGAAATTAGTACACGGCATGAATTTCTATTTTATAAATGTAATAAACATAGTCTTGCTGAATATTGATGTTTACCGATATAATAAAGTTATTCTCGCATTAAATATCTTGTCATTTCTATCGTATGTATATTTTTACATTCGTCTTGAACTTGACAAATATGAAATGTGAAAATATTTATTTTACTCGAGATACATGGTATATATTTACAAAAAAGGTTTCTACAGGTGTTCGAATACTTTTGCGAGCAACTGTATATGTACCGTACATATATGTACATGTATATATATATATATTTATGTGTGTGTATGCGTGTCTTCGTTCACGTATACGTGTATACACAAGTGTCACGTATTAATCGATGTCAAGCTGCCAAGGGTCGAGAATCTCCGAGGTTTCTTCCGAGTTTTCTTTACCAGACAGAAGACACCCTGCTGAGTCTCACGCCTCGATCATTTGCCACCGACGTTGTCCGACAATCATTCGATCTGATCCAGATACCGTAACTCGTAAAACGTAATAGATCTTTTTTCTTGCTGGACGTTTATGCTCTCTCTCAAGCTTATGCGTCATTTGAATTGAGTTATTAACACTTTAGAGTCAGAATTCCGTTCACCGGATTTTTCTCCGGATTCTAAGAATAAACAGCTACGATGAATGTTACAGATTTTCTTATGCATTTCGTATAATTTAATTTAATAGATAAATCGATAGGTAATTAATATACATATATGGCAACAAGTAAGTACGAAGTGAAATTTTCAAAACGCGTGTAAAGAATATTACAGGGCATTTAACAAAGTTAAAACGTCAAGATTTCTGCAAGATATGCAGTAGCTTAGATTCCAAGTGAAAACTAAACATCGAGTGGTTATCGGACAATGCACGAAAACACACACGCCCGTGAAGTTTGCTGTTGGGCAGACTCTAGAGTGTCGCACAATCACCAGAAAATCAGATTTGCAGTCACAAATTTTTCTTCATGAACTAGAGACACGCACTATGTCGAGGCTGTTCGATCACGAAGAAGTCTCTCCTTACCTCGTTTCAAAATTTCAGACAACCCCGTTAGTTGCATTTATCAACATCCGCAGAGAGGGCCCAGACGAGGAGGTTTCGACCTTACGTGCTTAACTTTAGACGTCTCTTTCCTCTTCTTTGCGACCGTGTTCAATTTTCCTCGAAAGCAGCCGAGTCCCTGTGAATTTTCGTCAGTTCAGGGAGTTTCTCGGCTTAACGATTTCTCTCTACGCGGAAATCTCGCAGGACGTCACTCGTGGGACCGTGTTCGTTCAGAGCGTCGGAAACATCGCGAGACTCGAATTTTCTCAAGTCGAATTTTCCTTCCATCTCGTGTGTGTGGATTTTCCTCTAGTTCCTCCTCGCGCGTTGTCGACNAGTTCCTCCTCGCGCGTTGTCGACTCGACCGTTTTTTCCCTCTCTCTCTCTCTCTTTTTTCTCTTCTTCCGGCGCAGGAAACGCTTGCACTTAGGCGCGCGTCGTCGCGTGCTATAGTGCGTCGCGTGGCTGCTTCGTAACGAGCAACGAGTGGCAAAAACGATCAGCGATTCTCTGGCACGTTTCTCGCGTGTTTCGCCACCAGGCGAGAAAATGGACGGACTTTTCAAACTTACGAAGGTTTCCCATTTCTCCAATTTTCCTTCACCGTTTGTTAAAATTTCATTTTATTCAGGCCTGCGTTTATCTTATTACTGGATTGATTTACATATTATCTTTTGTAATTTCGATATTTTTTGAAAACTTCCTCGTGTTTCAATCGATTGTCTATTACACCGTGAACGTTATCTTTATTGACCTACGCGTTAGCTAATCTTCGTCTTCTGTCTAAATGCCAGCCTCACGCTTTATCATATCGTTCGATCGTTCTATCGATTCACCAACGCTGTGTTCAGTTATTTCATCATCATTTTTACTATCATTTTGTGAATTATCTTTAGTAAAAAATCTCACATGAATATCTTTTTAACTTATTTCTGTATTAATTTACTACTCGATTAAGTTTTACCAAATTAATTTAATTCCTCATTGTCATATTAATTCATTACGTTATTTTTACGTTACTTTTCATTCAAAATCACTTTAATTATAGTTACACTACACGCTGTCTCTGAATTATCTTCGCTAGGAAATTTCATAGAAATAAGCGTTTTTCATTGTCATATTAATTCATTACGTTATTTTTACGTTACTTTTCATTCAAAATCACTTTAATTATAGTTACACTACACGCTGTCTCTGAATTATCTTCGCTAGGAAATTTCATAGAAATAAGCGTTTGTCTATCTTTCTTGATCATCTTACTCTGCACCGTGTCATTTTCACGTCGCGTTGAGATAATTTTAATTAATTTATATCGCCATCTTTTACCGCTTTTCGTCGACTCTCTTCGTTGGAAAATTTCATACTTCTATCTTTCTTGATCATCTTACTCTGCACCGTGTCATTTTCACGTCGCGTTGAGATAATTTTAATTAATTTATATCGCCATCTTTTACCGCTTTTCGTCGACTCTCTTCGTTGGAAAATTTCATACGAACGTCTGTCTTTCTCGATTAATTTATTCTACGCGTCTCTCTTCGTTAAAATCGTTTTAATCAATTTATGTTGCTCGTAATTTGTTTACACATATATTTTTATATATATCATGTTCTCTGTT